>SKCR01054162.1:0-36540 GCA_019454045.1 Zanthoxylum bungeanum | reverse complement strand
TTGCCTGAGGCGGGTGCAGTTATCGGTGTCATGGCCATGTTGCTGGTGGAAGTGACAATAAAGGTTCACATTGAGGTGTGGTGGTGGAGGGTGTGGTTTAGCTTCTAAGGGTTTTAGGAGTCATTGTCCCTTCAACTTCTCAAGCACCTTAGATAAAGGCTTCCCAGGTTAGAGAAATGCCGGTTCCTGATGGCAGCAACCTCGGCAGTAACAGGCTTGGTCTCAGAATACCCCCCAAAAGACCTTCTATTCTGGCCGTAGAACTTTTTATTCTCAACATCTTCCTCCTCAATATCCATAACAGTCTCCCTCAACTGTCGAAAATCAACAATCATCGAATTCATCCTCCTCAGCTTACCATAAATAGAGGGCTTGGTGCACTTGATGATCATTTTGATCCAGTCCTTCTCCGAAGGCCGAGTCTGCATCTTCAGAAGCTAGCTCCTCCAGCGATCTACATACTCTTTGAAATTTTCCTCTGGTTTCTGCTTGGTATTCTCCAAGTCACGAAGCGATAAGTCTATCTCCAAATATATGACGTACTGTTTTAGAAAGGCATCTGCTAATGCTCTCCAATCATCATTGACTTTCCTCTCAAGGCTATGGTACCACACTACGGGTGCCCCCTCAAGCGACATCCCGAATATCTTCTAGACTTGGCATTGTGACAGGCCCACTGAACTCATTACCGAGACATATTTCCGGAGATGGACCCTCGGGTCCCCGTTCCCATTGAATTTGGCTATGTCGAGCATCTTAAACTGAGCCGGCAGCTGTTCCTCAAAGGTCATTGCCTCATAGTCCAACAAGTCCTCATGCTTACCCTTTAGCTTACGGGTAACTTACTCTACCTGATCACGGAGTTTCTGTAATTCAGCCTAGGACCCGGCTATTCTTCCCGTGGCATACTCAGCCATATCATCATCAAATACAAGGATATCCTCACTCGATCTGTTTGGAGGCTCTTCACGCCTTACATTCTCAGAGCCTCCCCCAGCACGGGGCACAACCATATTATCCATAGCAGTGGTCAAAGCTTGTAATTGTTCAGTAACCTTGGTGAGACCATTCTCCAGCTGATCCATGCGAGATACCTCATTTTCTGATTCACTCATATTTGCTAACGGCCTTTTGACGAGTCTTCCCTCTTTCCTAACCCAATGGGTATCTATGGTGGCTTTAAGACACAAAGGGTTAACATGATGCGTGTATGCATGAGATGCATGAGATGCGTACGATGTATAAGATATATAAGTCGGCCCATTATCATTTTAAAGTATTCAATCATACTATTGCGCGGTGCAAACTTGTCCCAGTTGAAAAAGGCCCAACATGTTTACACATTTGCGATAACATGGCTAAATGACTTCAAATGATAAGAGGCCCAAACATAAAATGGCCAATCGGCATTTTAGAAGCATTTGGCCTAATTGTCAAAGGACACGAACTCGACCCAGTTTAAATGGCCCAACAAGTTCACATCTCTTGACAAGAAGTCAAATTGGATCCAAATGACGATGGTCCAAAACATAAACATAAGGAAATGATTTCTACCAGTTCTACGACTAAGGTTCACATGTGGGTTTACGGGAGTGCGGACAAAGGCTCTCGCTGACGAAGGATTGCCCACAACTAGGACTCCCCACTCAAGGGTTCAAGCGACCAAGTGAGCGGACCTTTTTTATACCTTAAGGTACGTGCCAACGAGTTATGGTGTATGACTGACTGTCAAATGGATTTCCTATTGTAGATTCCCCAGAGGGAGGGTGGAGAGAACTCTCTTAAATACCCAAGCCACTTAGGCTCTTATCGCCTTGGTGACAGGAATAAACAACAAGTCCTCCAAATTAGTCCGTCACAGTGAGCTACGGGTAAATGATTATCTAGGTGCCTTCACAGCTTTTCCTTATAAAAAGGTAGTGAATGAATGAAGACACCAAACCATCACCTAGCCTTAACAATGCCTTTGATTAAACCCCATCAACCCACTATAGACACAGTTAACTAAAACACAAATCATAATCACTACAATACATTATTTAGGGGCCGATTCTCTATCCCCAGTGGAGTCGCCAGACTGTAGGACACAGAAATTGACGATGATGTTCTAGGATCGCGGCCCAGTTGGGAGTACGGAGTAGCCCACGGGGGAACTAAACCGGAGAAATAACATAGAGTCGCCACCCGGTGTGAACCGAGAAAATGATTTAAGGCCGCAGTCACCCCTCGCAAGGGAAGACCTCAAACCGTTGGGTTCGGAATGGTCCCTTACTTATGCCACTTATAATGAAAAGATTTGTGCAATAACTTAACTGAGTCTACGCAACATATTCAAGAATAACCTATACCTAGTTTGCATTCAAGAGAATAAACCCTATGTCTAAGTTTGCATGCTTTGAAAGTAAGTCATTATAACGACAAGCATACAATATCACACAATGAGCATATTGAACCATTCAATACAAAAATAAACAAATAATCATTTAAGCATAAACGTAAACTAAATTCCTAATGCGAAAGCAAAGAACTAAATCATGCATAAAGAAATAACATAATCATACTTAAAATAAATAACGTACTAGACTAAATCATGCTTAAATAATAAATAACATACTAGCAACCTATTCATGCTAAATAATCTACTAGACTAAATCATGCTCGAATACAAGGTTGGATGAAACGAAATACATGTGTCTCTCAAGTGGTACGTGGTATTGTATCCCGAGTACAAATCGTACTACCGTCCATTCAGATTCGGCTATGGAATTTACGTCCGGGTTTCCATCCGATATACGGAAAGAGAGAACACATATTCCGTTCATCCGGAAATCACATCATGCACCAATCCACAATACTCATATGAAATAAAGTACTAAAATAAATAAAAATAAAGGATAATAAATAAAGAAGGTGCCCTCAGGTCTAACCTCTTTTATCGTCTATCGGAAGTGCGGTACGCGGTTTTCGGAAGGGTTGATGCTCCGTAACTCCTCCGGTTCATTGGTTCAACATTTTCCTTCGCTGTTTCGCTGTTTGGGCTGCTGTTTTTACTCCGTTTTGCTGATGCTTTGCTGCTGTTTTTTAGTCACTATTTTTACTGTATTAAGAGACTATTTTTGCGGTTATTTAAAGGTTTGGGGCTGCAGTTTCTGGAGCAATTTTGTGGGTTTTACTGGGCAGTTTTGTGGTTTTACTGGGCAGTTTTGTGGGTTTTACTGGGCAGTTTTTCTGGACAGTTTTTGGTAATGGTTTGGGGGCAGTGAGTGGGCTGCTGTAGCGTGAAGCAAGGGGGCCTGTTACGTAGGTAATGGCGTGTGAAGTTAATGGGCTGTTGAAGGGCTTTGGGTGAGCTGTGCGTGAGTTGAAGGCTTGGTTAAGGTGTTGATGGCTTTCCGTGAGAGTCTTTTGGCGTGAAAGGGGCTTATGAAGGATTATGCGTAGGTTGCTGTGGTTAGTCGGTCAGTGTGAGGGCTCATGTGCGTAAGTTACTGTGGCATGGAGGGATGTGGTCAGGATGAAGCGGTGAAGGCAGGCTGGTCAGTGGCGCGAAGGCTTGTTTGTGCGTGAATGTGGGGTCTTTGAGGTGAGGGGTTTGTGGTTAATGAAGGGCTTTTTGCATGAAGAGTTTGTGGTGGGTATGTCAGCTAGGTTTATTTTCTTTGTCTTTTCGTAAGAATGAGCTAGGGTTTTATGTGTTGGTGAATGCTTCTTTTTATAGGCAAATGGTTGGGGTTTGCCTTGTTTGAAAAGGGAAAGGATTTGTGTAATTATTGGAGATATTTTTAATTAGTGTTTGATAAGGAAAAATCTTTTAATTAGGGAAGTGATTTGATTTAATTTGATTTCTTCTCTTTTAGTTAGGGATATGATTTGATTTAATTAGGAATGAGATCCATGGGATTTCTTTAATTTTGGAAGGGATTTGGCTTGATTTATGCATGTGTTTAATGTGTGTTTTGGTTAATTTAGAAGGCAATGGGCGTGGGATTTGGTTTCCTTGGGCGTGGGCTTGTCTCATTTTAGTGGGATTGGTGTGTGACTTGCGAGGGTTTGGGCTAAGGATGTGTTTTAAAACAGAGGTCCAACAAGTGAACCTGAAGCTAAACAAGCGAATTAAATCAAAAAAGATGTCAATTCATGACTATTCCCTTCCGACGTCCGTTTCCCGCAGCTTCCACAATTTAAAGAGGTAGTGTATCCATGTGAGACTCATCATCGGGACTTATATGCAAAAATGCAGTGCCTACACTCACAGGTGATTCCTAATAGTTGGAAGTACACACCACTATCAATAGGAATCTCTTCGAGTCGAGTAGCATATGTGATCCTTTGACTATAGGATATCATTGATTTTGTATGAGATCCTCCATATTTTGATGCCATATGGAATAAACATCTAATATTTATGTGATAAAATCTCATAAAGCACTGTTCTAAGTTATTTAGTTAACCAAATATTTTTCTTAATGTTTATCTCTTCATCAATGACACTACTAGTCATATTAAAATATGTAATAATATTTATAAAGAACAAGTAACTATCCAATAGTCGCAAGTTCTGACATCAAATATCAAAACAATCATTAAACAATATTTCAAATAACTAGACGGGAGATCCGGTATCCAATACCTATAGTTTTCGTATTGTGAAAATCAATATTCTCAACACAAAACTATACACATCTCCTTTCTTTAGATTTGTAATTTGCCTTCAATTATTCACAATAATTGCAAATAATTGATTAGCAAACTGTGTCAAACACGTGACTTCTAAAAGTCACTAAAGCCAAGAAACATCATTATAAGATAAACGAATACCTAATGGAGTTTTCTTAATGCCAGTCAAGAACCTCGAGACATGAACTAATTCACGTCAATTCTTACCGCACAAGAAACTATTCTCTCTAGACAATTATATCCTAAAATATATATCTATTTAGATTACTTATCGTGACTTAGTAACTAAGTTACTAACCATCTTGATTTTTAAGAAAATCGGAACAACAGTTCCCGATGGTTTTGACTAATCTAACAATATCCAAGTCTATTAACATTCTAGAACCTATTCTAGAAATCGCAACCATAAGTGAAGTCAGAAAACATATTCAAATAATATGCATGCAGTGGATAAGAAGTTTAAATTCTATCAACAATATAGAATAAGGAAAACACACAAGCGGTAATTTCCATAATATTACACACTGCTTTAGTTATGGATTTTTTAACCTAGTAGTGTCTCACACTACTTTACGTAATACTGTAACCCCCCACGGAAAATGGGAATTCAATAATTAAATCGAATTCCATAGTGAGAAGTGGACCCTATGAATATATTTCGACTCACAGCTTTGGCACTATCTCGCCTACGTATATTCATTAGGTAGACAACTCATTGTCAATCACACTCACTGTGACTCCTGATTTTGGTCCTGATTGTTTCTCGTTATGACAGCTTTAGCACGTTCACAAGGAGGAGTATCAAGGCTTCACTTGCCAATGACAAACTCAAGCTACCGATGTAGTCCTAACAGCTTTGGCACGTTCAGGATTTCCACTTTCACTTGAATTTATCTAGTATCAAATATACATCCGACATGGATAAAATTCTATCAACTACACCTTCACTGCTTTGGTTCTTTCTCGGATGCAGCCATAGAAAGATACTCATAAACCGTATTGACAAGACGGACCAAGAAACATAATCCAATACATGCCACTTTACTGTCTTATTTAAGCGGGGATATTCCTCAAGAAAGCATTACTCTACGTCAAATGCAGAATATAATTTAGATCAATTTCTAAACAATTCAATTCTACCTTAGAAAACATAACTTAACTTAACCATTAAATTTCTGTTACGTTTCCCGTGAGCACAGAACCAAAAGTCAAGAAACATCTAAATTACATGCATGTGCAAACATCAAAATTGGATTATATATCATATATCAAGCATGAAAAATGTAATGGATGAAGGATCAGACATGCTCTGATATCAATTTTGTTGGGGTTTTGGCACGGGCGCAGCGGAAGCTCGCGTTTAAGGTAAAATCGTAATTTTAAAACTTTTTTAAATTATCGAAAAAATTATTCAATGTCCAATATGAATAATTTATTCATATTTTACCTAAAAATATTTATTCGCTATCAAATAACAATATAAATAGTTAAGAAACATCTCGAAACTTTTACGAAAATGTTTTTCCGCAAAATAGCATAAAACATGTTTTTGACCAAACCGACCACCCAATGCACATGAGGGATGCCCAGGTCAGCCCCAACAGTGCTAGGGCAGTTCATGGGCTGCCCGAACAATGACCAATTCACTGTTTGGGCAGCCATCACCCGGTTGGCTCAAAAGTCACCCGGAAACGCCATTTTTCACCGTTTTCGCATATTTCAACTCCAGAACAATTTCCAGCAATTGTTCCAATGCCAAAAACACATCCAATACATTTATATGACATAATTTGCATCACCATAAAAACAGTTTTTTCAGATCTGAGAAGGTAAAATTATCAATATTTCATGCTTTAATCCAATTTTTTTTAACATTAATCACATTAATCACAACACCAATCCAAGCCACCACCAATGAAGCACCCAAGTTCCTAGAACAAATCTCTCCTTTTCCTCTCTCCCGCTAGCACTATTCTTACTTCTACCCAATTACATAACACTTCTAAAGAAACCTCATTTACATTGAGGGGAATAGGTGAGAAGAGAAATACAAAGAATTAAGAGGTAATAGGCTGGACACGCAGGTCCAATTTATTAAATTCTAAATTTATTACAACAATTTCCAAAATTGCCCTCATCCATCTAATTAATATCCATCCGATATACATTATTCATACATCACATCCATGTATTCACACAAAGCATGTTATCAATCAATCTAATCCAATTAATTAATCTGAAATTAATGACCATCAAATGTTCAAAAAACGATTTGATTTGCGCGAGTCAAACTCGTTTTAATAATAAGTACTCAAAGTACGAATTCTTGAATTATATCAAACTAAAACATTAAATCCAATTTAATTTGTATTCAATACTAATTCTTTATTAATTCTAAATTAAATAATTACACTTTATTAATGAGCCTTTGCGACTTAGATTCTAAATCTAATGATTACGAGTCTCAAGCCCAATTAACATCCAATATCAATTTAATTAAAGTCCAATGGGCTTTCAATTAATTTATAAGGCATGGACTTTGGCAACCAAAGCCCAATAAGGAATCACCATTTTGCCAAAAATCAATTTAGGCCCATTAGGCCCAATTAAAATTTTAAAGGCCCATTTAATTATATTTGGACTTTTTGGATATGGTTTTGGGCCCAATTGGATCCAACCAATTAACCTAAACCAAACTTGGGCCAACCAAGCCCATTAAGCCCAAATACAACTTTATTAGCCCAATTCCAAATTTAAGCCCAATTAATTTAATTACAATATTCCAACTATCACAATTAAATCAATTAAAGTGTATAGCCATAATTAATTAGTCAAATTAACATTTCCAAAATACCAATTTACTTAATTAATCATGCTAATCATCATCAACACATGTCCAACATTATTGAATAAAAAAATCAATTCATTTCATGCTATAATGGTCACGGCAATTTGGGGTTTTTTTGTTCGATTTCGATTTCAATCCAATTAAATCCTAAATCAACATTTCCCAAGTCTTTCAATTCATCCAATGATCAAAAAACAAAATTACCATGACATTTAGGGCACATCCAACTTTCGACCAAGCCTACTATTTGGGGAAAAATTATTCCAATTCAATTTTCATCAAATTGATCATGCATAACACTATGTTATCATCATTCAAGCATACTCAATCAAACAATTTCATCAAAACATGCTCAAATCAATTTTACCCAAATTTTACCCTAAATCAAATTTCATGCTTAACCAAGGCTCTTGATACCATTGTTGGGTTTTCTAAGTTATCCCAAGATCAAATTAAGCTATGAAACATGTGAATACATCAAAGTAATGTTGCGGAATACTCACTTTGATCGGCTTTTGGATGCGATGAAACACAAAAAATTTCTTCAAGCTTTTCCTCCTAGGTTCGGCCAAGGCATCCTTTGTGCTTCTTGTCTTGATCTTAAAGCTCCAAACTTTGGGTGTGGATTACATGCTCATGAATGGGTTTCCCTATCACCTTTGTAGGACTCCTTGGATGTGCTAGCATCATAGAAAAATTTTCCACAAATCTTCTTAAAGCTTCTTGTATCTCTCGGCAATGAGAGAAATTTGAGAGAAGAAAAATGGCCATTGGCCGAATGTTGAGGGAGAGAGAGAGAGAAGATGAAGTTGTGTTGTGTGTATTTAGATTTCAAAATCTAATACCAAAATCCAACTTTCAAAAATGGTACAAGCATTAAAGCTTTCAACCACCCACATCAATCACAAAAAGTGACAAGCATCACATCACTCAAAGTTGATGTGACTTACATCACAAGAATGACTAATGATGTGACGCGTGATGTGACTTGTGGGCCCCACTCGATTCGAAATGCGAGTGGGCCCGCAAACACTCATGAACTGATACCTCGTCAGAGTCAGAATAATAAAAATCAAATTGAGACTTTGTTGGTGCAGGCTCCTGAACTGATACCTCTGATTCTTGATACTGCTCAGCCTCGTCCTCTGTTATGATGTCATGATGAATCTCAGGATATTGAAAGGCTTCTTCAGTAGTATTTGAATTTGCTCTGTGAGATATGTGATTCAGGTTATCTGTTAATTGTCTAACTTGATCTGTCATTCTTTGTATAGACGCTGCTTGACTCTGAATTTGTACATCATATTGAGCTTCTCGTTTCTTGAGCCAATCTTTTAGCATGTCATTTAACTGATTTTCCTCCGATGGATCTGGTTCTTGATGAAGATCGTAGATGGATGGTGGATAAGATGGAAAATGTGATGATTCTTCGTACCTTGAATGATTCCAACAATTCTGCCACTCTGAAAGGTAAATACATTGATCGCTCAGGTGGTTACCATCACAAATTACACATCTCCCTATTTCGTTCTGATGAGCAAATGTAGTATTGCTTGGTTCTGGCATCCAGTGATAGTCATTGGGCTGGACAACAGGCCTCAGAAAACCGGACTATTGCTCCCAGATGTGGGGTGTATCTTCTTCTAGTAAAGCTCGTAATTTTTTCAAAATGTTCCATTTTTTAATCACCTGAAAACAAAAAGAAGAAATAAATATTACAGATAAAAATAAAGAAAATTAGATACAAGTAAATTAGATAGCTTCAAAATTATAACTCAAGAAAAATAAGTCCCCGACAACGGCGCCAAAAACTTGACCGGCGTAAACACACACGTATAACGCAAGCGCACGTATCATTCAAGTAGTATAAAAATATCGATCCCACGAGGACTTAATTCCTACTATTGTTATTAATTATTGATACTATTTATTTACAAATATCTAATTGAGGGAGAAGGGAATTGATTGCTTGAATGATTTGATTTGTAGATTTGCTAAAATAGATAAATAAATAGAAAGACAAAAGAAAATACTAAGGAAAATAAAAGACTCAAATATCTAGGGTTGTGAATCTTTCTAATATCTTTAAAAAGATGAAGTGATTAATTTATGTTTGTTAATAAATCAGTTTACTAACCTGGAACATGAAATTATGCAAAAGCATCTGTCAATGGTCAGACGCAAATACCCAGTTTAACCCAATTGAACCATATGTCTATGTCAATTAAATTATTTGAATTCATTAAGTTTAAGTTCCAATTATGGCACCCCCGCCCGACAGGTATATGTCTATCCTGTAAGGAAATCTATTAAAGGGTTATCCATCCTCAAAGAAGATCGTGGGCTATTAAGTCTAAGGCTGAAACCCTAAATCTCTATGTCTAGTTCATTTTAGATTTACCACATCAATCTTATTGATGATCAGACAACAAGAAGCATTAAGCTTAAAACTTATAAGAAAATCTTTAAATTATCCAAACTATAAAATAACCTCTTATAAACCGGTGATATTAGATTTTATCACAACCCTAGAATACTAACTTAGTTACAACACATAGCTAAAGCTGATATAAACTTAAAAGACATAAAATGAAATTACTGAAAAGTAATAAAAAGAAATGCTAAGGTAAAAGGAATTAACTTCTACTATTCACTATTTAGATATCTCCCATAAAATAATATATATAATCTTGTGATATTTTAAATCAACCGTCCGGAATGGCGGTAACCTGATTAAGTCAAATTCAAATATACCGGCCATAAGGCGGAACAGAAATATAAACTTAAACCAACCGTCCAGTATGTCGGTATCCTCATTAAGTCAGGTTTAACCAATTTAAATTGAATAACCAACAGTCTAGAATGGCGGTATCCTTTATTAATTCAGGTTTTAAATAGTTTATATATTATATTTTAAGGGAGATTAATCTAAATAGCAAAAGTAAAAGAATTACATTTTTACCTCAGCATGGAGAAGTTAGCTCCTCATGGATGAATGAAAACTACTATTTATAGAAGAGAATTACTACTACAAACGTAAATAAAACTGAATAAAAGAAACTAAAGAAGAGAACTCTCAATTTATTTATAAGGATTTCAGAGGATGAGGTACATTTGAAACTTAAGAAATCAATCTCAATTTATAGGCAAAAAAATCCAATTCTTTATTATTATTTTTCTGATTTTTTTTTTATTATTACTTTTTTTTGGATCGCTGAATTTTTGACACGTGGCATGGTGGCTAAAAAAACGGCTCGTTGAATTTTTGACACGTGGCATGCGGTGCACGTTAGCAGATTGCTTGTGATGATGACACGTGGCATGGTGCACGTTAGCAAAGTCAAACTTGGAAACTTTGAATTTTTGACCTGGCGCATATTAGCAGTCTCCGGTGCACGTTAGAGGTCGGGATACCAAGGGTTTCGGTGTCGAGACACCCAAAATTACCAAAATACCTTTTTTGCCAAATTTCACCAAATTTCATAGTTTTGCTCCAAATTACCTCCAGAATGTCCTGAAACTTTATTTATCTACAAAATAACACAAAACACATCAAAATATTCACAAAACTCAAGAAACTATACAAAATATTAAGTTAAATGAGTGGAAAATAGTGATAGTTTTACCACTCATCACACCCCCAAACCTAACATTTTGCTAGTCCTCGAGCAAAATAAAATAACATAATAAAATTTAACTAAGCCACTTTCGTAGGGATCACGGTTGCATTTAGCATATGCAACAAGCCTTTAAACCCCTAGGTGTCCCTAGTGGACGAGTTGTAGTCTCGTGAGGGTTTACAGCAATGATACCCACAAACATTTTATAAAAGTAAAAAGGTAGTGAAACTAATGCACACAAAAGCAAAAAGACAAGAGAAAAGAGAATAAAGAAGTTAGTGACTATTCAGATGAAACTTCTACTCCAAGTTATTAGTTGTTTAGTTTCATTCTAAATTACTGAATAAGTAAATTCTCCGATTATTTATACCATTCTTCATATACACAGCTAACAAAGTATTATTCAACTTATTTTTGCCCACAACAGTCATAAGTGCAGTTGATAAGAGAGTAATATTTTTGTCCTAAAGTTTTATCAGATTTCACACCTTTTTGTAGTAATGGAATAAATTTTCTGATTTTTTCTTTGATTTTTTCTCTATTTTTTATTTATATACAGTATCTTTCATCTATGTAGCGAGCTTTAGGTCAGTGACTCCAAACCAGTTGGCTTTAGGGCACCAGGTGTTAAGATACCCTACGGACTTAATTACTCATACTTCAGATATATATATTTTTGCAGCATCTTTGATCCATGTATCGAGCTTTGGGCCAGTGACTCCAAACCAGTTGGTTTTAGGGCAATAGGTGTTAAAACACCCTTACAGACTTAATAACTCGGATCTCAGACGTTTTTTTTTTTTTTTATTCCATCACTTTTTGAGATGATTCCTCCAAATGAACTAGAGCACTGAATATTACAAACTTTTCAATTTTAGCTCATGTCCGTATGTTACCATGCATGTTGATAATACCTGCCAACTAAGTATATGAAGATCCATTTTAGTCAGTTTTATGGAGAATTTAAAAATTAAATAATTCATAAGGAAATAAACAAAAATTAACTTGTTTCAAAAAATGGGTTTGAAATACGTATCAGGAGTGAGAATTCCTTACACAGCTATTTCTTACCAATTTCACATTTTTAGTCAACATAAAAACAAAACCATAAACATAAAGAAATAACTTCTACTGGTCATATAACTATGGTTCACATGTGGGTTTTAGGAGTGTAAACAAAGGCTCTCGCTGATGAAGGATTGTTCACAATTAGGACTCCCCACTCAAGGGTTCAAGCGACCAAGTGAACGCACCTTTTTTATACCTTATGGTACGTGCCAACGAGTTATGGTGTGTGACTAACTGTCGAATGGACTTCCCGTTGTAGATTCCCCAGAGGGAGGGTGGAGCGAGGCTCTCTTAAGTACCCAAGCCTCTTAGGCTCTTATCACTTGGTGACAGGAATAAACAACGAGTCCTCCAAACTAGTCTATCACAACAAGCTACTGGTGAATGATTATCTAGGTGCCATCATAGCTTTTCCTTATAGAGAGGTAGTGAGTGAAGGAAGACACCAAACCATCACCTAACTTTAAATATGCCTTTGTTTTTGAAATTTTTATTTATTTTTTTTTTAATTAATTTTTTTTGTATTTTTCGAAAACTTTTGGACTAAAAATAAAAATACAATAAAACAAGATACTATTAACTATTCCTCACCCCCAAACCTAAATGAGACATTGTCCCCAATGTCTTAATAGTAGAAGAAGAGTTTAGAAGATAGTACCTGGTTAGCTGAAATTCTACAGGAAAATTAAAGGTTAAGATCCAGATTTATTCGACGCCTCTTACCACGATCGTCCTCGGACCAATTTATCTTTGAAAGGACATGGTCAATTTGTGGTTCATAGGTTATGAGTTGGTCTATTAGATCTGGAGCAGACCTGGCAGTAAAAAGGAGTTCTTTCATAGGTTTTGACACGAACCCTTTCTTCGGGCATCATCAAGAACACACAAAGAAAATCATAAAATCCATCAACGTTGAGCAGTCCAATTGGTTTCTGATGTATGTTCAGGTTCGCCCAAGATAGTACTATAAACTTTTCCTCCAATGTACCCAAGTCATATGGCAAAGCGATAAAAGCATCAGAACGGTTAATCATTTCTACCAATCGCTCGGACATACCTGGCACGATCAATCCTCTCCGTTTGATGATTCAATAAGATTTGCTTCTGCCAAGGGTTTTGGTATGATTCCCAAAACATGACTGCCTCCTTCCTGTACAGCCTTTGAAACAATCCACATTAGTCCAAGATTGTCTCTGCCATATATTAAGTGCATATTCCTTGCAGCTAAGACTCGACCCAATTCATGTGCTGCCTCTATGTATTGTGGTTTAGTACCAACACTACTACCGCAAAACACACAGATATTTTCAACTCGTCTTCTTGAAGTGGCTTCCATTTTTTATGTATTTCTTTCTCAACTCTGGATGCCTTCAAAAGTGCAATGACGGGTTGAATTTATAGTACCTAAAAGGGTGAGTAATAATAGCACTAGTATCTTCCAAAGGAAGCTTGTTAGCTAAACAACAAAAGAAATCGTGAAAAGTCAAAAAGTCTGGATCCTGTCTACGAAAATAAAGATAATTACAACAGAAAAGCGAATCAAAGCAATAATTAAGGCAACAGAATTGTGTATGCAATACGCCACTCGTTTGGTATAAATTCATTAGGATGTGTCTCAAGAATTAATTCTTTACTCAGTTATCGCTAATGAATTGGTTCTCATTTTTATGATTGACAAACATCATTCCTTATGTCTTAAAATGCTCCGATTTTGCTTTTCCCTACAAAACAACACACAAAATAAAAATTCTACAACATGCATACAGAAAAATATGAAAACAAAAATTACAACAAATTACATGGGTTGCCTCCCTGCTAGCGCTAAATTTTTCGTCTTCAGCCAGACGTGACTGAAATCTATCTATCAAGGAGGTTTTAGATGTCCTATTAAAGACACTCCCGTGAGCGTTGCTTTTGAATGGTCTCTTCCAACAGTAAGGTGGTAAAAAGAATTTTGACTCATTTAGTGTTTGTGCCACCTTTTTAATCTTTGTTGCTCCATTGGTTCCTGAAAAGAAAGAAAGAAAATCAGGAGGTCTCGTATGGTGCTTGACTTGGAATGGAAGTTCCATTCTGTCAATCTTCTGGGCGATATCTTTGATTTGTACACCCCGATACAATGATGTTTCGCCTGAATGCTCTGGATTTTCAATTTGGTCCTCCATTTGCTCCTCCATTTGCTCTGCTTCTTGCTCCATATTTTCTTCACAGATGTATTTTAAAATTTCTGTATTCAGCTCTTCATCTGTCATTTTTGAAATACATGCTTCAAAATTGTCAACCTGAGGATGTAAAGAAATGTCAGATTTTAGGTCTTCATCCTCTGATATGACTGGAATGGATGGTTCAGGAAGATCTTCTTCAAACATCGTTGCAAAGCATGCTCCAAGATCATTATTATGAGGATGGAAAGTTTCATCCTCCTTTGTTGGTGCAGTTTGTACAAAAAGCTCAGTGTAGGACACATGACCTGGGCGACACCGTTCCTAGGCTCGCGGCCTAGTTTGGGAAGTACTGAATAACATGGAGTCGCCACCCGGTGTGAACCGGGACAAAGATTTAAGGCCGGACTCACCCCTCGCAAGGGAAGACCTCAAACCGTTGGGTTCATAATGGTCCCTTACTTATGTCACTTGTAATGAAAGGATTCATGTAATAATTTAACTAAGCTTAGGTAACACTTATTTCCAAGAGTATCATGCTTCTAAATTCTCATATGCAAAGTAAAACTTATGTGTACATTTTTACATGTATCTCATATTTAAAATTGCATGCTTAACATATATCAAGATAGCAACGAACATACAACTTTACACATCACATTCAGGAAAACACAAGCACACACGCTGACCATACAAGCACACATATGGGCACTTTTCCAAACGGTACGTGGAATTGTAGCCCAAGTACAGACCGCACTACCGTCCATTCGGAATCGGCTACGGAGTTTACGTCTGGGTTTCCATCCGATATACCGCAAGAAATAATGCTCAAATGTTATCATGACATAAGCATACGAATTGTAATACATTGACACATTTGCATAAGAAAGATCAACCAATAGGCAATTATGCATGAATATAATAAGACAGACTCAGTTCAGTGTGTGCACGTTCGTGTAGGTTCGTTCGTAACGCGTTCGAACGGAAATGAAACAGAATGCTCACGTTCGAGTAGCGTTCGTAAACGCGTTCGAACGGAAATGAAACAGAATGCTCACGTTCGAGTAGCGTTCGTAAACGCGTTCGAACGGAAATGAAATAGAATGCTCACGTTCGTATGGCGTTTGTTAACGCGTTCGAACGGAAATGAAACAGAATGCTCACGTTCGTATGGCGTTTGTAAACGCGTTCGAACGGAAATGAACAAACAGAATGCTCACGTTCGAGTAGCGTTCGTAAACGCCTTCGAACGGAAATGAGACCTGATGCATGATAAGGCAAAATGTATGCGCGTTCGAGTTACGTTTGCGAACGCGTTCGAACGGACACGGACCTGATGCATGAAATGGGATGCAATACATAAACAGAAAATAAAGGGGCGCGGTGAAGTACTGCCATAAAGGTGACCTTTTGGGGCTCTTGATCTCTCAAAGAGAGGACCTTTAGACCAACATACTAAGCCCATGCGCGTCACATCACACATACAAGAATAGAACCAATCATATCAACCAAGTATGCCCGATTGAACAATCTTACGTCCAATCTGAACACACATCAACCGGCGCGGCAAAGCATCGTGGTAAAGGGCTTTTAGCCCCTCCCCATAGGGGATCTCACGTCACACTTACTAAGCCCATGCGCTCGATTGACTTATACATACGAAAATAAAGATAATAATATCAAACTAAGTATGCCCGATTGAACGTATCTCGCGTCCAACCGAACATACATCAACCGGCGCGGCGAAGTAGTGTCACGAAGGTGGCCTTTTCAGCTCTTTGTCTCCCAAATGGATGACCTTTAGACTAACTCACTAAGCCCATGCGCTTGGTTGAATCAATGCATAACTAACGACATATTGAATTCAAGTAAAGCAAACTAAATAAACAAGAGCAACACGACAAAAGAAAGATGGTGCCGTTTACCCAAGCGGTACGTGGAGTTGTGGCCCGAGTACAATCATATTACCGTCCATTCGGAATCGGCTATGAAATTTATGTCCGGGTTTCCATCCGATATACCGCGAGAGTTGACACATCTCTCATTCATCCAATACCCACAACATACATCATACACACAACGGATACCACAAATACAGAAAATATAATCAAAATAAATGACCAGAAAATAAAATGAGAATAAGTGTGAAAGATACCCTCAGGTCTAACCTTTTAAGCCGTCTCTCGGACTCACGTTCCACGAAGATCGGAAGGGGGTAAAGCTCCGCAACTTTTCTGGTCCGCTGGTTCACGTCCTAGCTCACTGCTTCGCTGTTTTGCTTACGGTTCGAACTCCGTTCTGCTCCTATTCGGCTCCTGATTTGCTGCTCACTGCACGGGCCACCTGTTTCAACGTTTTCAAAGAACTATTCCAAGTTTGTGCGGGTTCTTAGTGCAATTATATATGATTATTTTTAAGATTATCTATGTAGTTTTTATGTTACTGTTTTTTAAGGATTTGGGCTGCTGTTTTAAGGTAATCTAGGAGGTTGTTTAGGCGTGTTTTAGGGTGTGGTTTTGTGGTGATTTTCGGTGGTGGAGGGCTGCTGTATAGGTGGCTGTTTCGGCTATGGAGGGTGGTGGCTCGTGGTGGTTTCTTTGTTTTCTTTCTTGTGTATGTGTGAAGTGTTTTCTCTTTTTGCTTGTTTGGTCTTGGGTGTGTAGAGAGAGTCTAGAGAGATTTCGAGAGAGTTTGGGTGTGAATTATATGTGTCAAGCCGACAAAGGCTTTGGTGAGGGGTTGTTTATATAGAAGATGGCTAGGGTTTCACCTTTTCTCACAAGGAAGAGATATTGTTTCCAAATTATGAGAGATGAGAAAGGTATACACAAGATTGGGGGGGGACAAGATATTTTAAATAGGAAGTTGTAATATTTAATTTGTGTTGGTTTAGGAATACAAATATTTTATATTGGTAAATATCTTATTAGATTAGGAAGTCAAATATATGATTGGCTTTAATTGGTTAGGATTGATTTTAATTTGGTATGATTATATTTTGATTTAGTATGTGGTTTGTTTAATTTAGGCATGATTTTAGTTTAAGTTGGTAATTGTTTATTTTAATTGGTAAATGGTTTAAATGTTTTATTTTAATGTTTAATAATTTATTTAATATTATTTATTTAATTTGGGATGTGTTTTATGGGCTTTGGGGAGCTAAATGGACTGGGCGTGAGGCCAGCAGCAAAACCAGAATTACCGACACCGTTCGAACGCTTACTCGAACGCGACACGAACGCCCGCAATCTGTTTCCCGTTCGAACGAAGTAGCGAACGCAGCACTAACGAAGACAGTGAGCTTATCTGTTCTGAATTTCCCCTTCCGATATCCGTTTCCCGCGGCTTCCGTGACTCAAAAGGTAGTGCCTCCAAATGAGGCTCATCATCGGGTTTCACATGCGAAAATGCAATGCCTACAGTCGCCCCCACTTTGATGGGACTTGTGCAGTGTGTGACTTTGAACAATCCTATCAAAGTTATGCAATGCATTTTACTTACCGGCTAGCTAGCTGTCTCGAGCTGAGCTGATACTGCAGTGGACCTCGATCCTGAGACGCATCTCGATGCTGCTGATGATGTGGGCCTCGAACCTGGGACGCATCCCAATAGCTGCAACCGACAATGGGGGCCTCGACCCTGGGACGCATCCCAATACCGCTGACAAAATGTGGGCCTCGACCCTGGGACGCATCCCGAAAATGATGATGCAGTGGACCTCGATCCTGGGACGCATCCCAATAGCTGCAACCGACAACGGGGGCCTCGACCCTGGGACGCATCCCAATACCGCTGACAAAATGTGGGCCTCGACCCTGGGACACATCCCGAAAATGATGATGCAGTGGACCTCGATCCTGAGACGCATCCCAATAGCTGCAACCGACAACGGGGGCCTCGACCCTGGGACGCATCCCAATACCGCTGACAAAATGTGGGCCTCGACCCTGGGACGCATCCCGAAAATGATGATGTGGAGCTTCGCTCCTCAGCCGATATGGGCTTCGCCCCCAAGCTGACATGATGTGATGTGGAGCCTCGCTCCTCAGCCGATATGGGCTTCGCCCCCAAGCTGACATGATGTGATGTGGAGCCTCGCTCCCCAGTCGATATGGGCTTCGCCCTCCGAGACCCATACCCGGAACTTAACTTCATTGGGACCTCAATCTTCAGATTACTGCCCATATCAAATGTTGTGCCTTTACCATCTCTGATTGGCTTACTGCTCGCTCTTTTCCGTCTTCAACACCTGTTTACACAAAACAGAACACACACAAAAATATGCAATAGGTTACGTGTATGCGTGTATGCAGGAGTTCTTATTCCGTTGGGTTAGGTCTTCCGCTGGCGACCAAGTCTTCTCAAGCAAAGTACAACTTCAACCTGTCGACATTGATCGGTTCTGTGAATTCATTTCCTTCCAAGTCTGATAGCTTCACTGCTCCATTTCCCAGGACTTTCTGAACGATGTAAGGTCCTTCCCAGTTAGGCCTGAATTTCCCTCTCGGGTCCGTCGTCGACGGCCTCGACTGCTTAAGTACCAAATCACCCTTTCTGATCTTGTGGGACGTACTTTCTTGTTGAATGCCCGGGCTAGTCTCTTCTGATACAACTGCATGTGATACAAAGACTTCGTTCTCTTCTCATCCAACAGTACCAACTGATCAAATCTCTGTGTGGCCCATTCCTGTTCCGGTAATTCTGCCTCTGCCAATACCCTCAGGGACTGTATTTCCACTTCTACTGGCAATACTGCTTCCATTCCGTAGACCAAGGAGTAAGGTGTTGCACCCGTTGCCATTCTGACCGACGTTCTGTACCCCCACAAAGCATACGGTAACTTCTCGGCCCAATCTCTACAATTTTCTGTCATCTTGGCTAAAATTGTCTTTATAGTCTTGTTGGCTGCCTCAACTGCCCCATTTGCCTGCGGCCTGTACGGTGATGACTTGTGGTGGCCTATCCCATACCTCTGTAACATTGCCTTCGTCTCTCCTTGAAACTGGACCCCGTTGTCTGTCACTACATGATGCGGCATACCATACCGACAAATGAGGTTCCGAGCTATGAATTTTGCCATCTGCTTCGCTGTAACATTACGGAAGGATTCGGCTTCCACCCATTTTGAGAAGTAATCTACTGCCACCACTATGAAGCGATGCCCATTAGATGCATTTGGTCGAATTTCCCCAATCATATCAATTCCCCATGCTGAGAAAGGCCACGGCTCTGACAACCCGTGCAATTCTGTGTGCGGTAAGTGATTCAAATTACCATGTGCTTGACAGTCATGACAGTGCTTTACCATCTTCGCGCAGTCCGTCTCCATGGTTGACCAATAAAACCCCTGTCTCACTATCCTGCGGGACAAGTTCAACCCATTCATGTGCGGACCACATACCCCGGCATGTACCTCTTCCATCACTGCTAGAGAAATCAAGCCAAAAGTTCTTCTTCTGCTCAAACTCATCCTCACTAGTGCTATCCCAGATTCCCAGGCAAAAGGCTTGAAGGTAAAAGGATTTTAGGACAAGGTCTTCTGGAGGCCAGAATTGATCATGTAGGCTGGTGGTGGTACGGCACGGTAGTTGGGTAAGGGGTTTTGTGTGTATCGGGCTGTTCTGTTTCTGGGTTGGGTATTTTCTTGGAGTCTATTAGGTCTTGGATTTCATGGCGGAGTCGGGCGCAGTTGTCGTGTGTCATGGCCTTTTTGTTGGTGGAAGTGGCAATAAAGGCTTAGGTTAATATTTGGTGGTAGGGGATTGGGTAATGGTTTGGTATCCAAGGGTTTTAAAAGCCCTTGCCTCTTCAATTTCTCTAGCACCTTAGACAGGGGCCTTCCCAAGTTGGAAAACTGCCTGTTCCGGATAGCAGCAACTTCAGCAGAAACGGGCTTTGTTCCCGATGTTCCCCCAATGGGCCTCCTGTTTAGACCATAGAATTTTCTATTCTCGGCCTCTTCTTCCTCAATATCCATGACAGTTTCCCTCAACTGCCGAAAGTCTGCAATCATGGAGGTCATCCTCCTCAACTTGCCGTAAATGGAGGGCTTGGTGCCCTTGATAATCATCTTGATCTGATCCTTCTCCGAAGGCCT
This sequence comes from Zanthoxylum bungeanum, assembly GCA_019454045.1. Lineage (NCBI taxonomy): Eukaryota > Viridiplantae > Streptophyta > Magnoliopsida > Sapindales > Rutaceae > Zanthoxylum > Zanthoxylum bungeanum. The sequence continues at coordinate 16,068 of SKCR01054162.1, read as the reverse complement.
GGTCTGCATTTTCAATAACTGACTCCTCCATCGGTCCACATACTCTTTAAAGCTCTCCTCCGCTTTCTGCTTAACATTCTCCAGATCACGGAGTGATAAATCGATCTCCAAGTCCGTGACATATTGCTTCAGGAAAGCATCAGCCAACTCCCTCCAATCTTCCTTTACTTTCTTCTCCAAACTGTGGTACCATACCACGGGAGCTCCTTCAAGCGACATTCCAAACATTTTCTGTACCTGGCGCTGAGATAAGCCAACTGAACTCATGACTGATACAAACTGTCGGAGATGCACCCTCGGATCCCCATTCCCGTTGAACTTAGCCATATCCGGCATCTTGAACTGTGCAGGCAACTGTTCCTCAAAGGTCAAAGTGTCATAATCCAGCAGATCCTCATTCTTACCCCTCATCTTGCGGGTAACTGACTCAACCTGATCCCGAAGTTTCTGCAACTCTGTCTGAGACCCAGATACTCTGCCTGCTGCATACTCTGCCATATCATCGTCAAAAGCGGGGATATCATCCCCCAATCTGTTCGGAGATTCCTCTTGCCTCACATCCCCAGAATGAACCCCGGCACGGGACCCAGCTATACCAGCCATAGCAGTAGTCAAAGCCTGCAACTGTTCAGTGATCTTGGCGAGACCATTCTCTAACTGATCCATACGGGCACCTCATTATCGGATTCACTCATACTTGTTCTTTTAGTGAGTCTGGTTCCTTCTCTAACCCAAACGGTATCTATGGTGTCTTTTAAGACACAGAGGATGTTAACAGGATATATGTATGCATGATATGCATAAGAAATATATAACATATATTAAAGCAAATAAAATTCTCAAACAAATCGGCCTATTATCATTTTAGAAGCTTTTGGGACAACTGTCATAAGGGTGAACCCGTCCCAGTTTAAGTGGCCCAACGAGTTCATGTCTTATGGCAAAGAGCCCAACTAAATCCAAATGATAATATTCCGAAAACAAGCACAAGGTGGCCCATCAATCACTTAGAAGCTTTTGGCCCAATAGTCATGAAATACGTTCTTATCCCAGTTTAAATGGCCCAACAAGCCCATATCCCATGACAAATGGTCCAAATGGATCCAAACGGTGATGTTCCCAAACATAAGCATAGAAGGGAGATAATGCAAACATATCATAATAATTTTTACATAATGGCCCATCAACATTTCAGAAGCCTTGGGCCTAATAGTCATACAGTACGAACTTGCCCCAGTTTAAATGGCCCAGCAAGCCCGCATTTCTGACAATAGTCCAACTGCCTCCAAATGAGGATGGTCCACAAGCACATACTCAAGGAAATAATTGCTACTTTAACCATACAAACCAGTCTATGAGTGGATTTGCAAGAGTATGGACAAAGGCTCTCACTGGCGAATGATAGCCCACAACTAGGTCTTCCCACTCAAGGGTTCAAGCGACCAAGTGAGCGTATCCCTTTTTATACACTAAGGTACGTGCCAATGAGCTATGGTGTGTGACGGACTGTCAAATGGATTTCCCATTGTAGATCCCCCAGAGGGAAGGTGGAGCGAGGCTCACTTAAATACCCAAGCCTCTTAGGCTCTTATCGCTTGTTGTCAGGAATAAACAACGAGTCCTCCAAATTAGTCCATCACAAAGGCTACGAGTAGATGGCCATATAGGTGCCTTCACAGCTTTTCCTTCTAGAAAGTAGTAGTAAGTGAAGGAAGACACCAAACCATTACCTAGCCTCAAAGTGCCCTTGATTAAACCCTCACTTATCCACTATAGGCATGGCCAATTAAAACATAAATCCACTCATTACAAGACAATATTTCGGGGCCAATTCTCTATCCCCAGTGGAGTCGCCAGACTGTAGGACACAGGACCTGCGCGACGCCGTTCCTAGGCTCGCGGCCTAGTTTGGGAAGTACTGAATAACATGGAGTCGCCACCCGGTGTGAACCGGGACAAAGATTTAAGGCCGGACTCACCCCTCGCAAGGGAAGACCTCAAACCGTTGGGTTCGGAATGGTCCCTTACTTATGTCACTTGTAATGAAAGGATTCATGTAATAATTTAACTAAGCTTAGGTAACACTTATTTCCAAGAGTATCATGCTTCTAAATTCTCATATGCAAAGTAAAACTTATGTGTACATTTTTACATGTATCTCATATTTAAAATTGCATGCTTAACATATATCAAGATAGCAACGAACATACAACTTTACACATCACATTCAGGAAAACACAAGCACACACGCTGACCATACAAGCACACATATGGGCACTTTTCCAAATGGTACGTGGAATTGTAGCCCAAGTACAGACCGCACTACCGTCCATTCGGAATCGGCTACGGAGTTTACGTCTGGGTTTCCATCCGATATACCGCAAGAAATAATGCTCAAATGTTATCATGACATAAGCATACGAATTGTAATACATTGACACATTTGCATAAGAAAGATCAACCAATAGGCAATTATGCATGAATATAATAAGACAGACTCAATTCAGTGTGTGCACGTTCGTGTAGCGTTCGTAAACGCGTTCGAACGGAAATGAAACAGAATGCTCACGTTCGTAGAGTAGCGTTCGTAAACGCGTTCGAACGGAAATGAAACAGAATGCTCACGTTCGAGTAGCGTTCGTAAACGCGTTCGAACGGAAATGAAACAGAATGCTCACGTTCGTATGGCGTTTGTTAACGCGTTCGAACGGAAATGAAACAGAATGCTCACGTTCGTATGGCGTTTGTAAACGCGTTCGAACGGAAATGAAACAGAATGCTCACGTTCGAGTAGCGTTCGTAAACGCGTTCGAACGAAAATGAGACCTGATGCATGATAAGGCAAAATGTATGCGCGTTCGAGTTGCGTTTGCGAACGCGTTCGAACGGAAATGGACCTGATGCATGAAATGAGATGCAATACATAAACAGAAAATAAAGGGGCGCAGCGAAGTACTGCCATAAAGGTGACCTTTTGGGGCTCTTGATCTCTCAAAGAGAGGACCTTTAGACCAACATACTAAGCCCATGCGCGTCACATCACACATACAAGAATAGAACCAATCATATCAACCAAGTATGCCCGATTGAACACATCTTACGTCCAATCTGAACACACATCAACCGGCGCGGCAAAGCATCGTGGTATAGGGCTTTTAGCCCCTCCCCATAGGGGATCTCACGTCACACTTACTAAGCCCATGCGCTCGATTGACTTATACATACGAAAATAAAGATAATAATATCAAACTAAGTATGCCCGATTGAACGTATCTCGCGTCCAACCGAACATACATCAACCGGCGCGGCGAAGTAGTGTCACGAAGGTGGCCTTTTCGGCTCTTTGTCTCCCAAATGGATGACCTTTGGACTAACTCACTAAGCCCATGCGCTTGGTTGAATCAATGCATAACTAACGACATATTGAATTCAAGTAAAGCAAACTAAATAAACAAGAGCAACACGAAAAAAGAAAGATGGTGCCGTTTACCCAAGCGGTACGTGGAGTTGTGGCCCGAGTACAGATCATATTACCGTCCATTCGGAATCGGCTATGAAATTTATGTCCGGGTTTCCATCCGATATACCGCGAGAGTTGACACATCTCTCATTCATCCAATACCCACAACATACATCATACACACAACGGATACCACAAACAATACAGAAAATATAATCAAAATAAATGACCAGAAAATAAAATGAGAATAAGTGTGAAAGATACCCTCAGGTCTAACCTTTTAAGCCGTCTCTCGGACTCACGTTCCACGAAGATCGGAAGGGGTAAAGCTCCGCAACTTTTCTGGTCCGCTGGTTCAACGTCCTAGCTCACTGCTTCGCTGTTTTGCTTACGGTTCGAACTCCGTTCTGCTCCTATTCGGCTCCTGATTTGCTGCTCACTGCACGGGCCACCTATTTCAACGTTTTCAAAGAACTATTCCAAGTTTGTGCGGGTTCTTAGTGTAATTATATATGATTATTTTTAAGATTATCTATGTAGTTTTTATGTTACTGTTTTTTAAGGATTTGGGCTGCTGTTTTAAGGTAATCTAGGAGGTTGTTTAGGCGTGTTTTAGGGTGTGGTTTTGTGGTGATTTTCGGTGGGGAGGGCTGCTGTATAGGTGGCTGTTTCGGCTATGGAGGGTGGTGGCTCGTGGTGGTTTCTTTGTTTTCTTTCTTGTGTATGTGTGAAGTGTTTTTCTCTTTTTGCTTGTTTGGTCTTGGGTGTGTAGAGAGAGTCTAGAGAGATTTCGAGAGAGTTTGGGTGTGAATTATATGTGTCAAGCCGACAAAGGCTTTGGTGAGGGGTTGTTTATATAGAAGATGGCTAGGGTTTCACCTTTTCTCACAAGGAAGAGATCTTGTTTCCAAATTATGAGAGATGAGAAAGGTATACACAAGATTGAGGGGGGACAAGATATTTTAAATTAGGAAGTTGTAATATTAATTTGTGTTGGTTTAGGAATACAAATATTTTATATTGGTAAATATCTTATTAGATTAGGAAGTCAAATATATGATTGGCTTTAATTGGTTAGGATTGATTTTAATTTGGTATGATTATATTTTGATTTAGTATGTGATTTGTTTAATTTAGGCATGATTTTAGTTTAAGTTGGTAATTGTTTATTTTAATTGGTAAATGGTTTAAATGTTTTATTTTAATGTTTAATATTTAATTTAATATTTATTATTTAATTTGGGATGTGTTTTATGGGCTTTGGGGAGCTAAATGGGCTGGGCGTGAGGCCAGCAGCAAAACCAGAATTACCGACACCGTTCAAACGCTTACTCGAACGCGACACGAACGCCCGCAATCTGTTTCCCGTTCGAACGAAGTAGCGAACACAGCACTAACGAAGACAGTGAGCTTATCTGTTCTGAATTTCCCCTTCCGATATCCGTTTCCCGCGGCTTCCGTGACTCAAAAGGTAGTGCCTCCAATGAGGCTCATCATCGGGTTTCACATGCGAAAATGCAATGCCTACACTCAAATTCTTCATCCTCGTCAGAGTCAGAATAATAAAAATCAAATTGAGACTTTGTTGGTGCAGGCTCCTGAACTGATACCTCTGATTCTTGATACTGCTCAGCCTCGTCCTCTGTTATGATGTCATGATGAATCTCAGGATATTGAAAGGCTTCTTCAGTAGTATTTGAATTTGCTCTGTGAGATATGTGATTCAGGTTATCTGTTAATTGTCTAACTTGATCTGTCATTCTTTGTATAGACGCTGCTTGACTCTGAATTTGTACATCAAATTGAGCTTCTCGTTTATTGAGCCAATCTTTTAGCATGTCATTTAACTGATCTTCCTCTGATAGATCTGGTTCTTGATGAAGATCGTAGATGGATGGTGGATAAGATGGAAAATGTGATGATTCTTCGTACCTTGAAGGATTCCATAATTCTGCCACTCTGAAAGGTAAATACATTGATCGCTCAGGTGGTTACCATCACAAATTACACATCTCCCTATTTCGTTCTGATGAGCAAATGTAGTATTGCTTGGTTCTGGCATCCAGTGATAGTCATTGGGCTGGACAACAGGCCTCAGAAAACCAGACTGTTGCTCCCAGTGGGGTGTATCTTCTTCTAGTAAAGCTCGTAATTTTTCAAAATGTTCCATTTTTTAATCACATGAAAACAAAAAAGAAGAAATAAAAATTACAGATAAAAATAAAGAAAATTAGATATAAGTAAATTAGATAGCTTCAAAATTAATAACTCAAGAAAAATAAGTCCCCGGCAACGGCGCCAAAAACTTGACCGGCGTAAACACACACGTATAACGCAAGCGCACGTATCGTTCAAGTATTATAAAAATATCGATCCCACGAGGACTTAATTCCTACTATTGTTATTAATTATTGATACTATTTATTTACAAATATCTAATTGAAGGAGAAGGGAATGATTGCTTGAATGATTTGATTTGTAGATTTGCTAAATAGATAAATAAATAGAAAGACAAAAGAAAATACTAAGGAAAATAAAAAGACTCAAATATCTAGGGTTGTGAATCTTTCTAATATCTTTAAAAAGATGAAGTGATTAATTTATGTTTGTTAATAAATCAGTTTACTAACCTGGAATATGAAATTATGCAAAAGCATCTGTCAATGGTCAGACGCAAATACCCAGTTCAACCAAATTGAACCATATGTCTATGTCAATTAAATTATTGGATTCATTAAGTTTAAGTTCCAATTATGGCTACCCCCGCCCGACAGGTATATGTCTATCCTGTAAGGAAATCTATTAAAGGGTTATCCATCCTCAAAGAAGATCGTGGGCTATTAAGTCTAAGGCTGAAACCTAAAATCTCTATGTCTAGTTCATTTTAGATTTACCACATCAATCTTATTGATGATCAGACAACAAGAAGCATTAAGCTTAAAACTTAATAAGAAAATCTTTAAATTATCCAAACTATAAAATAACCTCTTATAAACCGGTGATATTAGATTTTATCACAACCCTAGAATATTAACTTAGTTACAACACATAGCTAAAGCTGATATAAACTTAAAAGACATAAAATGAAATTACTGAAAAGTAATAAAAAGAAATGCTAAGGTAAAATGAATTAACTTCTACTATTCACTATTTAGATATCTCCCATAAAATAATATATAATCTTGTGATATTTTAAATCAACCGTCCGGAATGGCGGTATCCTGATTAAGTCAAATTCAAATATACCAGCCATAAGGCGGAACAGAAATATAAACTTAAACCAACCGTCCAGTATGGCGGTATCCTCATTAAGTCAGGTTTAACCAATTTAAATTGAATAACCAACCGTCTAGAATGGCGGTATCCTTTATTAATTCAGGTTTTAAATAGTTTATATATTATATTTTAAGGGAGATTAATCTAAATAGCAAAAGTAAAAGAATTACCTTTTTACCTCAGCATGGAGAAGTTAGCTCCTCATGGATGAATGAAAACTACTATTTATAGAAGAGAATTACTACTACAAACGTAAATAAAACTGAATAAAAGAAACTAAAGAAGAGAACTCTCAATTTATTTATAAGGATTTCAGAGGATGAGGTACATTTGAAACTTAAGAAATCAATCTCAATTTATAGGCAAAAAAATCCAATTCTTTATTATTATTTTTCTGATTTTTTTTTTATTAATTTTTTTTTGGATCGCTGAATTTTCGACACGTGGCATGGTGGCTAAAAAAAAACGGCTTGTTGAATTTTTGACACGTGGCATGCGGTGCACGTTAGCAGATTGCTTGTGATGATGACATGTGGTATGGTGCACGTTAGCAAAGTCAAACTTGGAAACTTTGACTTTTTGACCTGGCGCATATTAGCAGTCTCCGGTGCACGTTAGAGGTCGGGATGCCAAGGGTTTCGGTATCGAGACGCCCAAAATTACCAAAATACCTTTTTGCCAAATTTCACCAAATTTCACAGTTTTGCTCCAAATCACCTCCAGAATATCCTGAAACTTTATTTATCTACAAAATAACACAAACACATCAAAATATTCACAAACTCAAGAAACTATACAAAATATTAAGTTAAATGAGTGGGAAATAGTGATAGTTTTACCACTCATCAACTTCTCAGATTTAAACAAAGTTTTCCCAAATGACAACTTTCCACTCTATAAAGTAGATCAGTTGATGGATTCGACGGCTTGCCATGGGCTGCTAAGTTTCATGGATGCATTCTCGAGATACATTATATCAAAATATTTCATGAGGACGAAGAAAACACAGTCTTCATCACGGATCAAGAGCTGTACTGCTACAAGGTTTATGTTCAGCTGGTAACATCTTTGTCTGAAATGATTTCGAACTTTTGTAACTTTCTTTCTTTTTTATTAGGTTCAAAACCTAAGCCAAAACCCAAGAGGGAAAAAACAGAGAAAAAAACTTTCAGAAGAAGGGCCAAATATTTCTTGGCAACACAACTGCTGTTTCTCAACACCAAACTGCATAATGAGGTTATTGCTCTTTCATTTTTTTTTTCCACTGTCAATTTTGTAACCTCAAGGATTTGGATAATAAGAGTTCATACAAGTCTAAGGATATGTTATGTGCAATATATATAAGTGTAAATTTTGAGGTCCACGAGGGAAGCAGATAAATTTTACTTCTTGCTGGTTTCTTATATTTTGGCTTTTAAACTTTCTCAATGTATCTCTTCATTAGCAAGGTTTGGCACTTTAAAACGTTGAAAACCTCGCCGCTAAACCACCCAATCCACCACCCAATCCAGACTTAAGCGGAATAGGTAAAACCCCCGACTGCTTCAAACTTTTACAAGAAATACATCCCTTAAACTCGAATCCAGGACCTGGACGAATGCAACTCTTGTTAAAAAGCAACAACAAAAAAAGGGTAAAATTTGCATTAGTACACAAGTAACTGTGTAGTCATTTGCAGTGCCTCACAAGTAGTAACAAGGCCCTCCAGGTGGGAGATGAGAGAAGCAATTTGAGACTTGATTTTTATATGTGAAGTAAAGCTTCCTGATAATCCTATAAGCCAAATGGTAGCAAAAAGATATCTATAAATTCTATGCTACCTTGTCATAAGCAGTAATTTGTAATTACAATGACACCTTCAACAGAACTACCTAAAACAAAATATCACAAATTATGTTATCTCCCTAACTGAACTTTGTGAACACTTGGTGTTCTCCCACTGATTAACAAGTTCTGTGTATCCATCTGCGGAACCCATAGCAAATTCAGCCAGCGAGCTCATTGCAACTGACATTCCAGCACAAAGTACTCTTATGGCAACCTCAGCCGTTTTCTCTGCAGTAATAACATCTTCTACCTGTCCAACCTCCACCATTTCCATATTCCTACCAGATTCATCTGGGAACCCGGTTGTAAATCTTTTGACCCGACTGGGGTCCTACGCGAATCATCTCTTTGTTGCTGTGCATAGAGGGACCCCATCCCAGCGGCAAAAAAGTCCAATCCTTCAAGTACGGGCGTCTCCCTGATGCCATCAAGAAACCTTGACCATTGTATGCAAAGTCCGAATATTGGAAGGGTTCCACTGGACCGCTGTGGAGAAAATGGTAATTTTGACATATCAGCTTCGCACCTCATGCAACGAAGGAGCCAGCCAGTTAGTGCATGCACGTAGGATCGTGAGAAGTGATCCATGACTCAAAACAAGCTCGCCAATTCCTCAGCTCTGTTTCAAGATTGGCAGCAGATCGGGCTAGCTTGTGAGGCTCAATAACTGAAATGGATGGGTGCCTCTTTGCAAGAAGTTTTGATGGTGTCCCTGCTAGTAAAAGCTTGGCTTCATCTAAGGTTCGCTTCTGTGTTTGATGGCTTTCTGCCATTACTTTCCACATCCTTGCTAACCTGCAATATAAAGTACACAGTTTTCAGCAGAGTATAAAAATGGCTAGTGTTTAGTAACAGCGGCAAGTTTAATACTGCTTTCATAAATTTCTGTAAATAGCAACAAAGAGCAGCAAGATGTTTAAATTTATCCACATTGAACTTTAGGCCAATTTAATGCCAAACGAACATTGAATGACTCTGTTGTGACATGATTTATTTTGCAGTTGATGATACTCGACGAACAAGAAGGGGATGAAAAGGAAATGGAAGCCACTATGAAGGCAATAGTTGAGCTATAGAATTTCACAAACAAAGCCAGGTCAAACTTACAAGATACAACTATCTATCGATGACTGCATATTCTAGTATTTGAACAGAAAATGACACGGATGGACTACTGTTATGGAGTGTGCAAAACTACTATCAGAAACTGCATGACATACCCTTGTATCAATTCTACAAGTTGAGGCTGCAATTCTTCATCCCTCAAAGTCTCAATCCTCTTTGAGATGGCCTCAATTGAGTGTATTGAAACCTTTATCTGGGTATGGACATCCCTAATAGCTGCCCTCGTTTTATCCACAGCAGCAGGATCATCTCCTTTCACGTCTTGGTTTCTGAGATGCTTACATTTTTTGTCATATGCAATCCGAACCTTTTCTCCAGACTGCATTAAAAGGTAAGAAAGGATAAATTTTCCATTACTTCTTTTGTAAGCATATTTGTAAGAAAGTCTAGAGAAAATCAATTCAGGTGACTACATATTTTAACCGTACTGAGAATCAGGGACAGGGATGCTTACATTAATGTACTTGAGTAATATCATTATTCTCCAAGTGTAAACTAAAATGAATTAATTAACTCTTTCAATAATTCCAGATAATTATTGGAAAACATGGTTGAGAGAGGATTTAACTTGCTTTTTTCATTCTCTTTTAGATATTCATCTTAAGAAAAGACTGATTGATAAATCATTTTACTGACCAATACAATCTGTTGATCGAAGTTTAGAAGTATACCCTGACTTCGTCGTAGAGTTTCTTCTCCCAGGCATATAATCTATCCAATGTTGATTGGTGGCTTCCAGAAAACAAGCAGGATTCATCTGAGAAATCACTACTGCTTTCATAACCTTCATCTCTGGAGCTTGAAGAATTCATCAAAAATCTTGATGAGGACGAGCGAGATGAAGCTGAGCGGAACAAAGCAGCAGGATTCAACATTTCATGGCTGCGAAAACAAAATATGAAACAGATTCAAAATCTTCGGAATTTCGCAGTCTACATACCCAATTTAAACAAAATATGGAAGTCAGTCTTCTTTCTAGTTGCATTCAAACAAAATCCGCTTTTCAAGTACAAACAACTTTCTAACACATTTAGTTAAGCGGTAATAGGGATAATGACTTCATGAGTCCTATAAGTTATGTGATTTTTATATTTCAGTATTAAAATGATTTTTCTTTATAATTTAGTTCTATAAGCAAGTATTATCCCGTTAATCCTAATCTGTTAACCCAAAAAATACAATAGGTGTGATTATTTTTAATGATTTTTTAGTCCTATAAGTTTTGCGTTGTTTGCAATCAAGTCCTAAAGGAATTTTCTTTTTACAATTCAGTCCTAGTCCGTTAAGCCATTTCAGCGGCTTCAGTTAGAGTTAATAGACTAGGACTAACGGGAGTCGAGATGATACTTAATCAGTTATAGTACTAAATTATAAATAAAAATTCTTTTAGAATTGAAGTGTAAGAACCTATAGGACTCCTAAAGTCATTATCCCGAGGTAATACTCACAAACCTGAGAGTTCATTTGAGGTTGCTGAGTGCTGGGCTCTACTAGCCTCTAACAATGCTGAAACTTCATTGGCAGCATTGCAAACAACAATGAATTGAGCTTCAAGGTCCTTGATAACTTCAGCCATGCTCGTTGGCCTCCGGTTTACATAGACAGTAAAACCTGGTGTTTCTTCCTTAGCTTCTTGATCACCAACTGCCATATCTTGATTACTAACTCCAACTTGCCCAGCTGTTTGAGCTCGTGATACTTCTATGCTTGCCCTACCTTGGGTTTGTGAACCTTGCACTTCATGCTCAGCATCACATTCACAATCTGTTTCCCCATCGTCATCATTATCATCTTCATCATCAACATCTTCTACAAGAACTTCTTCTCTAGTACAACTTTTACCAACTTTAGCCCTATTTTCTGTTACATTATTCTCAAAATCTTCTTGTTCAGTTACATCTTCTTCTAAGTCAGGGATCCCTTCTTCTTCTCGAACCTGTCTTAGTCCTCTGATGTCATCATCCAAGATTGTTTGTTCAAGACTACTTCGGGTGGGATATCCATAGTAGTCCAATGATGAGAAAGGATTCCAAAAGAAATCCCACTGAGAAGTTTGTGGCGAAGGGGGAGGGATATTTGGTCTGTTGTTGGGGGAATAAGAGAAAAATGAAGAATTCATTGGTGAAGATTGCATTCCAAAGAACCCATCAATTCCAAATTGATGCACTGGAGAGTAAGCTTCAACTCTGACTGCTTCTGGTGATTGAGGCCTCTCTTCAACTGAAACTGCAGGGTTCCCACGAGGCCTTAAGTAACTTACATTCGAAGTTGAATTGTGTTGAGATGGCATTGCAAAGAACCCATTATCAATTCCAAATTGGTGAATTGGAGAGTAAGTTTCAACTCGGACTGTTTCTGGAGACCGAGGCCTCTCTTCCACTGAAATTGCTGGGGTCCCAGATGACCTCAAGTAATTTACTTTCAAAGTTGAATTCGTTTTAGACTGAATCTGTGCTGGTGAGAAGGATGATGGCGAAATTGAGATGAAACCGGGACTCTTTTTCTTTAATGTTGTAAAAGGTGGGGTTATAAAAGAATCTAGCGTGAACTCGCGGGGTTCATCTCCTTCAACATACTCTTTAAGAGCAGCAGAAACCTTTTCATGGACTGGACATAGGCTAAATGTCCAGAAGCAAACCGAGTTCTTTGCTCTACTGCCTGTTTGATGAATCTCTTTCTATCTTTACAAATCTGAACTGCCTCTTCATCATCTAGCTTCGAAGTAGAACATCCCATTGCTCCACTTGTCCTTTCACTTCACCTTTAACTCGGAATATTTCAGGCTCGAATCAAAATGATTTCCCTTATGGCTTTCGTTCGTATTTCTCACTAGATTCATAGGAGTTGTGATGCTGTTCAACAGGAAACAGAAAGGTCAAAATTTTGAAATCCTGTTAGCCAAGAACACACAGCAAACAGGAATCAACAGCTAAGACTTATTTGAAGGTAAATTATTCTGCAAGAAAAACTTCAAAAATCTTAAAATGCTTTTCTTAAATTTCAAGTCATATATAGAGAGTTCTCAAGCTTGCATAAGAGAACAAGGAAATCAATATATCTTTTATCTTTCTCTTTAGTTTTTTTTTTTAAAACCCTCACCAAGCAGCAACAATCACAAAATTTGGAACAAAAAGCATCACTTATGACCAAGTAATTATTTCCAAGACAAAAGGTTAACAACACCCACAAAACAAAAACTAAATTGTAAAAGAAGAGATATTTAAGTTCATAAAAAGAAAAAAAGAAGAGTCATTCAATGTGCAGAAAGATTATTTTTAGTTACAAGGTAGTGATCAAAAGAAGATAAAGCTTTAAAGCAGGGAAAAAAAAAGAAGGAATACTAAATTGCAAAATCTGAAAGTGTTATGAACCAAAATTACAAAAGAAAAATGAAATAATTTTTTTGTTGATAAATAAAACTATTAGAGCAAAATTATGGAAACTCCATTTCCAAAACTTATAATTTGTCCAAAGGGAAGAAAATTAGTACCCATGAAAACTGAAAAGAAAAAATCATAACACACAAAATGAACATAACATTTGGCCAAAGAAGTACAAATGACAAGATAACCAAAAGCTAAAATCATATAAGAAATAGTAGTAATAATACATTAATAATTGGCCCACTGAAGAAACTAGGAGAAATAAATTATAGTGTAGAAACAAAAATAAAGGAGCAAAATTGACATGAAAAAATGAAAACTTGAGTTCCATTTCAGGAATTCTGTCAGCTTTTAAAACAAAAACAAATAATCCATTGCTAAAACAGCTATAAATGAGCAAAAAAATAGCACAGATAATGAAAATTTGAGAGGGGAAATGAAAATGAACAGTAATGTTGATTGCATAATATGGTTTTTATAAAAATGGGAAATTTAAATGAAGTGAAGAACAGTCATTACCTGAGAGAATTATGGGCTGAGAAGAAAATGGAGCTTGATCAGAGAGAGAGAGAGACAGAGGGGGAAATGAAAGAGAGACGTTGAGAAAAAAAGCAACGGTCAAAAATTGTAAAAAAAGAAAAAAAAAAATAAAATAAAGTTTCAGGTTGGAGAACTAACTAAAGTGGAAGGGAGAATAAAAGATGAGGAAACAATGAATATGACTCGCTTCATTTGTTGCCCTTCATGTTTGCACTTATTTCGTAAATGCCATTGTTTTTTTTTTTTTTTTTTGTGTGAATAATTTTTCTTCTTAAAAAAAAAAGAAAAAGAAAAATGATAAATGAATAAAGAGGTAATAAATGGAGGATATATTTTTTGTCTTTTATGTATTTAAAATTATATTTTTCTAAATAATGTGAAATCATTCATTTTTTCCCCTTTTTGTTGACCTATCACTCTTCAAAGAGAAATTATCTTATTTCACACTAAACATAGTGAAAATCTGAGTACCCAATTGGCGTGGTTTGGTGGTTTAGAATTCAAGATTTGATTTTCAGGTCCTGGATTTATATCTAGGGGTGCATTTCTTATAACAATTTGAGGCAATTTGGGGTTTTACCTGCTCCGCTTAAGCTCGGGTCGAGTGATTTGACGGTAAGATTTCTAACGTTTCCAAAAAAAATAGTGAAAATCTAAAATTGCTATAACATTTTTTACTTTATTATTTCTACATGAAGTTTTGAAAGTGTGTCAATTTTCACTTTTTCAAAGTGAATATTTGATAATTTTATAATATTTTCGAGGAAAATGATGTACTTTTGCAACTTATTAGGGAAAAATATATTTTTTAAATATATTATAAGGTAGAAAAATGCTAAGAAAATTAAGTGTGGACAAAACGATGATAAAATTTAACATTAAAATAGTATCGTTTTGATATTAAATTAAAAAAAATCAAAATTACGTTCGATTTTATCATTGTTTTATCCTAATAAAATCTCTATACAATTACTTTGTGTTAAAAAAATAATAATTTAAATAATAATGTTATAATATTTTATTCTTGTTATTTTTAGGTTGAAGGGATAAATTGCATAAGAAAAAAGCCCAACGGAAACTCAATTAACTTCTTTGTACTTGCCACTGAGTGGGACCCACAATCACAATAAGTATCTGATGAGCTGTCACGTGCCGAATTAAATTAAACAGACGGTACACTTGCGCTCAGGGACGTCTGATCTTCTCCAATCTAAAGTTATATTTCTGATGGGACCCATTTGATTGCGGGCCCGCCTCGTCTGATTCTACGGGGGGCCTGTCTTGTAATTTCTGTATGCGGTGAGGGTATTTTGGTAGTTTTGAGCTGATAATAAAGCAAAAGCAAAACCGCACTAAAACTCGCTGTAAAGATAAAGAAGGAACCTGGTCGCACTCAAGATGCCTCGATAATAGTAATTTCCAAAAATACCCTCGGATTGTCTATTAATATTCAGATTTGCCAACTTATATTGAGTTAAGATTTAAAATTATATTAAAATTAAAATTATATTAAAATTAAAATTAAAATTATTTGAAAATTAAAATTTTATTTAAGTAACAGTTGTTTACTACTCAATTATTGAATAGTTTCCATTATTTTATGATAATCATACAATTTTATGATTATTTTTAAAGCTCTAAAGCTATGAACAATATGAGGTTTGAGAATATTTGTTCATATTTTGTTAAATATTAAAAGATAAAAGATAAAAAAAAATAAAAATAAAAAACATTTATCAATTGGATCTTTTGAGTCATCATCTGTCACGTGAACCGACTCGAGATTCTTCTTCCCAATTGCACTATTTTATAATCATTCATTTTTCTCTCTAATCATAACTGTAAAAGAATTATTTATACTCAAAAACAAATCCTCCAGGATTCTTTACAGTCACCAATCTCATTTGATTTTTTATTTGTATTTTTGTTTTAATTTTTACAGTGGAATCTGTTATTTTTTTTAAATTTTTTTGAAAATATCACTATCAAATCACTCATTCCGAACTTAAATAAAGTAGGTAAAATCTCCGGCTGTCTAAGGCTCTTAGAAGAAACGTAGTCCATGAATTTGAATTCAGGATTTCAAGATGAGATCCAGAACCATACACCACTAAATCACATCTTTTAGAGACGGTGGAATATGTATATGTATGCGTGGTAATAGAAGTTCTTAAACTATATTTTGTGGGGGCATTGCTAACATACCCTTGGGTAGGTATCTCATACCCAAGGGTTGTTAGCATTAAAAAAATAAAAATAATAAGAGTAACTGGTTGCAACAACCGGTTGCAACCAGTTACTAAAAAAAATATTTAATTAATTATTTTTTATTAAAAAATTATAAAATATTGATAAAAAAAATTATTAAAAAAATGTATTGTAAGTTTTTAATTTATTTTTATAAAATATTGATAAAAATAAAAATAATATAAATTTTTTTTGCATATTTATTGGTGA
>SKCR01054161.1:0-36875 GCA_019454045.1 Zanthoxylum bungeanum | reverse complement strand
ACACCAAATAAGTCTCATCAATTTGAAATAACTCGAGAACAATTCTAGGTCATCAATGAGTGCCCTAACAACTATCCAATATTCAAACAACGATTTGATTTTGCTCGAGTCAAACTCGTTTTGCGAATAACACTCAAAGTACGAATTCTTGAATTAAATTAAACTACAAAATAAATCCAATTCAATTTGTATTTAATACTAATTCATTATTTAATTCCAAATTAAATATTACACTTTATTAACGAACCTTTACGACTTAAATTCCAAATTCAATCGTAACAGGTCTCAAGGCCCGATTAACATCCAATGTTTATTTAATTAAAGTCAAATGGGCTTTTAAATAATTTCTTAAGGCGTGGACTTTTGGTCAACTCGGGTCAAACCGATAACCAAAGTCCAATCTGGGATTTACCCCATAAGCCGATAAATCAATTTTGGTCCATTAGGCCCAATTAAATAATTAAGGTCCATTAAGTCATAATTGGATTTTATGGATTCGGTTTTGGGCCTAATTGGATCCAACCAATTTTGCCTAAACCGATCTTTGTACAACAAAGCCCAAAAGCCCAATTACAACCTATAAGGCCCAAATCCAATTTTAAGCCCAATTAGTTAACTTATAAAATTCCAAATTCCATAATTAATTAACCTAAGTGTAATACACAATTAATCACTCAATTAACATTTCTAAAACATCAATTAGCCTAATTAATCATGCACTTTATCAACAAATAGTGTCCAACACAATTTAATCAAAATCAAACCCAATTTACATACTTAAAGTCTCGGTAATTAGGGGTTTTTCCAATCCGATTCGGTTTCAATCCAATTGAATCCACAATCATCATTTCCCAAATCAATTCAACTCATCCAATGAATCAAAAATAAAAAACACAATGATTTTTATTTCTTACTAAATTCGGCCAAGCCAACTTTTAAAGGGAAAATTGTTCCAAATCAAAATTCAATCCAATTGAACTTCAAAACAACATTACCCAATTATTTTAAGTCATCCAATGATCAAAAACAAAAAATTACCAAGACATTAGGGCTTACAATTTTCGGCCATTCCCAAAAATTTGGGGAAAAATGGATCCAATCCAATTTCATGAAATTGATCATGCACAACTTCAATTAATCAACATACAAACATATTTAATCATTCAATTTAACCAAATCATGCTTCAATTGATTTTACCCAATTTCAAACCCTAAAATTTTCATGCTTGATAAAAGCTCAAGATACCATTGTTGGTTTCTAGATTAGGTCCCAAGATAATGAAATCAAGGAAAAAAACGCATGAATACTCAAAGAAGAATGGCGGAAACATACTCACAATGATCAGTTGAGATGCGACGAAGACCAAAACCGAACTGCCTCCTCTATCAAGCTCGGCAGTGGCTGCTCTTGGCCGTGGACTGCACGGCATGGGCTGGTTTGGCTCCTCCAAGATTCGGCCATTGATGACTCCATGGAAGCTCCAAGCTTCAAGCTCCAAAATTGATTCCAAGCTCAAGAGTTTGTTTCCCTATCACCTTTGTATAACTCATGGTGTGCTAGCACTTCTTCTTCTTCTTAGTATTTTCGGTCTAACCAGAAAATTTGGGGAAGAAATCGGCTCTAAGCCGTGAGAAGAGAAGGAGGGAAAAGAGAGGGAGAAGAAAAACCGTAAAGGATAAGAGTAGGGAGAGAGAAAAAGAAAAAGAAATGTAATAGGTTTTTATAATTTCCAAAATTAATTAAAACCATTTACCACTTTTCAATTTCCCTTTACCAAAAAGTCAAAAGGCAAAAGCCCATTAATGCCTTTTCAACCACCACATCAATCACTCAAATCAATCAATCAAATTATCACATCACTCAAAGTGACATGTGATTTGACGCTTGATGTGACTAGCGATTTGACGCTTGATTTGACTTGCGTGCCGCACTCGAATTCAAAATACGAATGCGCTCACAAATAATACCGGGCTCGGGTTCTCTAATTCCAAATTAACGAATTTTCCGTTGCGTCGTAATTAAATGATTACGCCTAGCGAAATCACTATTCACGTCCCTAATGAATCAATTCTAAATTTATTCGTTCGCCCGAATTAAAATCTAATTTTAATTCCGCGTCGAAATCCAATCTCGTATAATATATCGAATATATTATTTTATCGATTAATTCCAAATTAATGGTTCTCTCTCTTTAATTAATATTTTATCCCAGATAAAATATCTTCGCAATTAATCCCATATTAATTGTCTCTCTCTTATAATTAATCCCGGATTAATTAAAGTGTGAGTCATACATCATCGGTGAATCTTCGGGAAGCGTCCCATGAGATCCCCGGATATGTTGGCAGTAAATACGGTCGTCAGACTATCCGAACACGTAAGTACCTCGTACTACGTTTGTACCGATTTACAAGACAAGGTTGGCTTCTAGCAAAGCGCCATGCCTACCCAATTCTCCAGAAATATCCTTATAGGAATATGTGATCTATATCAAGCGTAGTATACCGTAGTATTGTGTATGTCGATCCAGTATCAGATTTTCACGTGCTAGGCCTGGGGTTGGAATTGTGTCTGCCCCGTAAGAAGCACATATCAGATGTCTGGCAACTAGTCTCTATAATCGGATATACATGACCTAGTCATAATATCCCGATAGCTCGAGCATTTAAGAGAACGAGTTCCGTATCCTATGTGACCATCATCTCCATATGACTGGAGTGATACTTCCGTCTTAACATCACACCCAACACACTACGATTCTCAATATACCCAGCATTGGCGTACACAGAACCTGTTAAAGCCCTGGACGACCTCAACCAAAGTATATTGATTGTCGCATGTATTAGCGGTGCAAGTCTCAGGTTAAGACCAAATACACCTACCCTGATTGTAGACTCCCATAGACACATAGTCATACTACCAATGAGATTCCGCAGGGGTCTATCCAGAGCGAAGCTGTTTCCCGTACCATCGGTAAAACACAACAACCTATCACACTTGCATGAGTATCCTATACCCAAATATATGATAACTATGCCGTTGTGCCCTCACAAACGCGCACAAGTGTAATACTAGTCTTTTACGTATTTATCGATGTCCAATCTCGATAATACTATGACTAGGGATATTTAATGATTTATCCTACGTGGACTGATACTGTCTCATATCATTCTCTGTCCAGGAACAAATCATAGGGACCTCTCATCATTTATACATCTAGGTGATTTAATCACAAATGATAAGAGTGCAATCTCCTTTGTCACATAGTTAATTTGTACAACAACACCATGATCTGTACAAATAGTGACGCTATGGGTCACAATTTTCCAACAACATGATCATCAAATGACCAAAATAATGCTTACTAACTCCTTACAAGCTTTCTTTCAACATCATACATGTATACACCCATCATCCGTGCTTCCAACCATAAAAAACACAAACAAGAAAGAGTAGAAAAACTAAAGAAGTACACATGTTGTAGCCAAGAATAAAAGGAACAAGTTTCCCTATAATAGGAAGTTGGAGAAACTTCTTAAATCCAAGCAACCTTTGATTTTCTTCTTGTTTCTTTTCTTTTTCTCTCTAACTTATTTTGTTTATGCTTTGGAGGCTTAGACTTATGTGAAGAAAAATGAAAAACAAAAGCTTTATATAGTCTTAGGGTTGGCCGAATTTGGTGGAAAAATAAAACAAGATTTTTCAATTTTTCCAAACAAATATCTAAGAAATCAAAGCTAATTTGACAACCTTTTCTTAATTATAAAGTCAAACTTATACACAAAAAAAATCATTTCCTAACTTTATCATAATGGTAGATATTTATATTTTAATTACTTCAATCATTAAACATTGGAATAATTAAATAATTAATTAAATATAAACATCTCATGTATTATATTTACATTAAATATCTCAAATACATATATAATGATGTATGTAAAATATCTCAATTTGAAATTTAATTATTTTTATTTAATAAAAACATACATTAAATACAAATACACATTAATTAGGAAATTACCAAAAGGTCCATTTGCATGTATCTTTCGTTTAACCGTTAAACGATTTATAAATAATCGATATTATTCATAAAAATTACCCTAGTGCTCTACGAGCATATTTCATTAGTGAGACTCTATAGTGTTGGGTTTTCTAGGTAAAACCAAGATCAATTAAGCATATGAAACATGTGAATACATCAAAGTAAGATGGCGGAAATACTCACTTTGATCGGCTTTGCGATGCGTTGAACACAAAAAATTTCTTCCTTGAAGTTTCGGCCAAGCCCTTTGTTGTGCTCCTTGTGTTGATCTTCAAGCTCCAAGCTTTGAGTGTTGATTCCATGCTCATAGATGGGTTTCCCTATCACCTTTGAATGACCATTTGATGTGCTAGCAATGGAGAAAATTGTAACAAAATTCCCCTTTAAATCTCCTTGTTGCTCTCGGTAATCGAAGAAAATTGGAGAGAAAAATGGCTTCCAAAACCGTGAATGGAGAGAGATGGAGAGATGAGTTGTGTTGACTTAATTTTGTATTTCAAAAATCAAAATTAGATATACCAAAATTAATATTTGGTACATGTCATAAATCTCACCAACTTGGAGTGTAATATAAGCCACCATCATTCCATCACCTAATACATTCACCATAAAGGTAAAAGGTTGACAAGTGATGTGACATGATGTGACTTGTGGGCCCCACTTGAATTCAAAATTCGAGTGGGCCCGCAACACATCCTGGGCTTGGGTTCGCTAATTCCGAATTAACGAACTTTTCGTTGCGACGTAATTAAATCAAATTTAATTAAATAAATATGCATAGCAAAATTACTATTCACGTCGCTAGCGAATTAATTCTAAATTAACTCGTGCGCCCGAATTAAAATCTAATTTTAATTCCGCGTCGAAATCTAATTTCGTATAATATATCGAATATATTATTTTTATCGATTAATTCCAAATTAATTGTTCTCTCTCTTTTAATTGAATTTTATCCCAGATAAAATATCTCCGTAATTAATCCTAGATTAATTTTCTCTCTCTTATAATTAATCCCAGATTAATTATGTTCGAGTCATACGTCATCGGTGAATCTTTGGGAAGCGACCCATGAGATCCCTAGATATGTTGGCAGTAAATTCGGTCGTCGGACTATCCGAACACGTACGTACCTAGTACTACGTTTTTACCGATTTAAAAGACATGGTTGGCTTCTAGCAAAACACCGTGCTTACCCAATTTTCTAGAAATATTCTTAAAGGAATATATAATCTATATCAGGCGTAGTATACGTAGTATTGCGTATTTCGATCCAGTATCAGATGTCACATGCTAGGCCTGGGGCTGGAATTGTGTCTGCCCCGTACGAAGCATATGTCGGATCTCTGGTAACTAGTCTCTATAATCGGATAAACATGACCTAGTCATATTATCCCGATAGCTGCAGCATACAAGAGTACCAGTTCCTTATCTTACGTGACCATCATCTCCATATGACTGAAGATATACTTCCATCTTGACATCACACCCAATACACTACGATTCTCAATATATCTAGAAGAGGCGTACACAAAACCTGTTAAAGCCCTGGATGACCAAAACCAAAGTATATTAATTGTCGCAAGTATTAGCGATGCAAGTCTCAGGTTAAGACCAAATACACCTACCCTGATTCGGACTTCTATAGACACATAGTCATACTACCAATGGAATTCCGAGGGGTCTATCCAGAGCGAAGCTGTTTCCGTACCATCGGTAAGCACAACCTCCTATTACACTTGCATGAGTATCCAATACCCAAATATATGAGAACTATGCAGTTATGCTCCCACAACGCGCACAAGTGCAATACTAGTCTATTCCGTATTATCGATGTCCAATCTCAATAATACTACGACTAGGGATGTTTTAATGATTAAAGCTTAATGGATTAATATTGTCTCATATCTTATTAATCCGAAACTAATCATATGGACTTTTATCATTTATATATCCCGGTAATCTAATTACAAATGATAAAAGAGTAATTTTCTTTTGTCACATAGTTAATTTGTACAACAACACCATGTTCTGTACAAATAATGATGCTATGGGTCATTATTGTCCAACAATCTCCCACTTGGCCTATAGCCAATCACTCAAGTGTCCTACACTTGAACTATGTACTGGTCGCTCAAACTTCTTCTGAGAAACTGCTTTCGTCAGCGGATTTGAAAAATTATCATATGATGCGATTTATTCGATCATCACATCGCCACAATGTATGATCCGAACGAATCAGATGAATAGTTGAAGTATATACTTGGATCGTTGATAAGACCATTAATTCTTTAGCCTGTGCTGTAGCCTAGCTCAGCTGCTAACAGAACTACTCATAATCCAATTAGGATTATATAGATCCAAAATGCTTCTATTGCTGCCTCAGCTGCAGCAATATTCCGCTTTTGTTGTTTATTCGGCAACAATATCTTGCTTGGAAGATTTCCAGCTCATTGTTCCGTTATTCAAACTACATAGTACCCTTATTGTGACTTACAGTCGTCTTTATCGGTTAGGAAACTTGCAGCAGTGAACCTAGTCACTTCAAGTTCTCCTTCTCCATAGCTTAAGAAAGCATCCTTATAAGTTCATCTAAGATACTTAAGGATGTTCTTAACATCAATCTAGTGACCATCACTTGGATTGGCCTGATTGTGACTCTTTATGCTCAAAGCATATGAGACACCAGGTCATGTACATATCTTTCAATGTACGAGTTCTCGGAGAGTGCCAACAACTTTTAGATCTATCCCAGTAGATCCTTATTCCTAGAATAAAGGTTGTCTCTCCTAAGTAATCTACGGAGAAGTTTCATGAAAGTCAAGCTTTCACCGATTGTATTACGGGAATGTCATTTCCAATAAATGATATATCATCATTATTTAGGACAATCACTGTCAGTGCGCTCCCACTAACCTCATTATATACACAAGAATTATTTTCATTTTGAATTAAATCATATACCATTATGATTACATCAAAAAGCTGATTCCAAGTACACAATGCTTGGTTCAATCCATAAATGGATCGATTTAACTTGCAAACCTTGTTTGCTTGTTAAGGTGAGACAAAACTTTCAGGATGTTATAAACATCCTCCAAAAGGTTTCCGTTTAAGGAAAATGATTTTGACGTTCAGCTGCCATATTTCATGAATGAAACATGCAGCATAAACAAGCATTATCCAATGGATTTAACCATAGCAACGAGTTAAAAGGTTTCATCGTAATCGACACAATGTTGATAACGATACCTTTTCGCTACAAGCCTAGCTTTGTACGTTGCTATGTTGCCATCCATGTATGTCTTCCTTGAAGACACAAATAGTACCAATAGGCACAATGCCTTCCGGTACATCAACTAGTGTCCAAACTTAGTTGGTATACATGGAATCCATTTCGGACATCACGGTACTTTGCCATAATAGGGAGTCGATACCTTGTATCACTTCCTCATACGTAGTCGGTTTGTCTTCCTCAATAAGATTGACATCTTTACGAGGTGAGATCAGAAACCCATACCTCCCAGGTTGTTTTCTGACTCTCTCCGACTTACGCAGTTCTTGTGTATTCGAAGATTGTGGTACAGTTTCATCCTTGTTGAACTGTGTGTGTTCCATTAAGGTTCGATGCCTGGAACGGTATTACTCTGATTTTCATCGAGGTTTACTTTCCTCCCATTTACCACTTCATATAGGTATTCCTCTTAGGAAAACCGCATGGCGGGCGACAATTACATTGTTCTCTTGTGAGTTGTATAAGTACTATACCTTGGTTACCCTTGGATAACCTACAAATTAGGCACTTATCCGATTTGGGTTTTAGTTTGGTATTATCCAAACATATGCCTAGCATACCCAAATCTTCAGGAATGAGAAAACCCGGTTTTTTTCCTGTTCATATCTAATATGAAATCTGTCCAACAAATTTTTCATGGAACCTTATTCAAAATAAGTATTGCACTGTTTAATGTGTATCCCTAGAAGGAAAATGGTAGCTCAGAGCGACTCATGATTAACCTTATCATGTCCAACAAAATTTGGTTTCTCCATTTGGACACACCACTCAATTGAGGTGTTCCGGGAGGAGTGCACTGTGAAAGAATACTATACTCTTTCAGGTAATCGAGAAACCTATTGTTTAAGTATTTTCCATCACAGTCCAATCGTGATGTTTTAATACTCGTGCCGATCTGTTTGTCTACTTCGTGTCAAAACTCTTTGAATTTATCAAAAGTTTCTGATTCGTGTTTCAAAAGAAACAGATAACCATGACGCGATGCCACATCCGTAAAGGTTACGAAGTATTCATATCCATCTCTAGCCTAGCCAGACATGGGCCCACTTACGTCACTATGAACGAGGGCTAACAGATCGGTGGCACTTGTACTTTTACCAAGTAAAAAGTGTTTTAGGCACTTTGCCTAATAAACTAGATTCGTAGACATTATTTGAATAGTATCAAATTTGTCCTAGTACCCACTCTTTGAAAGTGTGGATATACGAGTCTTGTCAATGTGTGACATACAACAATGCCACAAATAAGTCTCATCTGATTAATTCAGTTTGAGCTATTTGTTTGTCATGTCATACGTTTGAGATTCATTTAGATTCTAAATATAAATACTGTTATTCACATCTAATGTGCTTATCTCAATATCATCTTTATAAAATAAAACACTTAGTGTTCTAGAATATAAAGGTATATCCACAACGGATTAAACTTAGATATAGAGATAATGTTTTTAGTCAAACTAGGTACATCATAACAGTTTCCTAATTTAAGTACACACCCAAAGGGTAGTTCCTAAACTTAGGTTTCTACGGTTTCAAATAGCGATTGTTGTCCCGTTTCCGACTCACAGGATAATCTCAACTGAAGTCAGTCTCCTGCTAATCAGCAGATTCTGCACATTAGTATATATCTATGTACCACATCTAGTATCAAAAATCCAATTTTGAAACTAATAGTGAACATTTTTATGACAAATATACTTGAAGTCGGAACCTTGCCCGTCTTCACTTCCTTCATGTCTGCCTTGTCCATTCGGCAGTCACGTTTCCAGTGACCCCGTTTGCCACAGTTTAGGCAGACATCTTGGGATATGTCCTTTTGTCTTCCTATAAGACTGTGATGATTTTGCCTTTGCCCCTTTTAGAAGCTCTGGCTCTGCCTCCTTGAGCATAGCCTATCAACTCTCCAAGAGTTTACTCTTGGTTCATAATGAACCTGCCCCAACTTTCGGGTAGAGACTATAAGATCAAATCTTTGGTAGTCTCGACCACGTAGGCAATGCCCAGCTAACCTAGCTGATCGATGTCAGCAATCATCTGCGACACCTAGTGCTCGACAGATGTACCTTTTTGACATACGTGAGCGAAAGAGTTTCTTTTGCAATTTTTACTTCTAAGATCTAAGAATAGATCTATTAAGATCTTTAATTTCAACATCATGATATAAGGATCTAATCCTTTAGTCTGACGACGGAATTAAAGTGTCATTGCATTAAGCATAATGGATTGAGCACTAAAGTTATCATCACATGAATCTTCTAAAGATCATGTTCTACTATTTGCTCAACTCCGGGCTCAGGCCCAAAAGGTTTCTATATCAAATAGAATAACTTCTCAGTTCCCAGGACTATACTGAGGTTTTATTCCCAATCTAAAAATTAAAGCCGTTTAATAACATTTTCTCCCAAGATTATGTTTTAAACACTAATCTTTCATTTATCTTGATTGCTATAGTCCAACTATCCAATCAACGATTTCAGGTACAATTAATTATAATGATTACTATAGTCTAACTATATAATCAACTATAATTTGATTGGTTAAATTCAAATATATTGATTAATATAATCCAATTTTATAATCAACTATAAATTGAAGTAGTTTGAATACAGTCCAACTGTTTAATTTAAAACAACAATTAAATTTTAGTCCAACTAATATATATATATATTTAAATTAATGACAAAAAATTGAAATGAGCGCATATTGGCAAGTATCTAAACGAAATTGCAAATTTAATACTTGCCTCCCACTATTTTTCGGCGAGCCTATAACCCTCTGTTGAGTACTCGGGAAACCTAGTTTCCTAGTGGGCTAGGATCCCGTTAAATAACACACAACCTTGACTTTGGCCAACATGCTGTATGACATTTAACTAGGTAGATCTCTAAGATCAATTGGATCTCATCCAATTCCTAGATCCAGTAGGTGGACATCCAAATCCGAAATATATATCTAATATATGCCAATATATCCGATATATTCCCTAACCTTTTTCCTCTGAATCAACTAAGCCTTGGCTTTGGCACAACAAACTTAATGATTCCAGTTAAGCGGGACCCATTGACCTTGGAAAGCTTCGTAATCGATGTCGATAGACAAGAAGTGATCTTGACTTTGGCCAACAAATCACAACTTGGACAAGACATGCGATATGGAACAAAGCCTTCATGATTCAAACACATCCGCGATGGACAAAGGTCTTGACTTTGGCCAACAAACCAGTGCCAATCTTGGATCTTGAGAATGAATCATTCAATGGAAGGAAAAACGATTAATATTTGTTGAGGGTTTTTCGCGTAATTGGCAACCAATTAATTATCTTTGATTAGGTCTCATCATACACCCTTAAGTATGCATTCTAAAAGCATAATAAGGCGCGGTAAATAAATTAATAATGATATGCAGATGGATATTTAAAACATTTTGTTCATAGAACAAATCTCTCATTTCTTCTCTCCCGGCTAGCACTATTCTTACTTCTACCCAATTATATAACACTTCTAAAGAAACCTCATTTACATTGAAGGGAATAAGTGAGAAGAGAAATACAAAGAGTCAAGAGGTAATAGGCTGGACACGCAGGTCCAATTTAATAAATTCTAAATTTATTACAACAATTTCTAAAATTGCCATCACCCATCTAATATCCATCCGATATACATTATTCATACATCACATCCATGTATTCACACAAAGCATGTTATCAATCAATCTAATCCAATTAATTAATCTTTGATTAATGACCATCCAATGTTCAAACAACGATTTGATTTACGCGAGTCCAACTCGTTTTAAAAACAAGTACTCAAAGTACGAATTCTTGAATTATATCAAACTACAATATTAAATCCAATTTAATTTGTATTCAATACTAATTCTTTATTTAATTCTAAATTAAATAATTACACTTTATTAATGAGCCTTTGCGACTTAGATTCTAAATCTAATCTTAACGGGTCTCAAAGCCCAATTAACATCCAATGTTAATTTAATTAAAGTCCAATGGGCTTTCAATTAATTTATAAGGCATGGACTTTGGCAACCAAAGCCCAATAAGGAATCACCCTTTGCCAAAAATCAATTTAGGCCCATTAAGCCCAATTATAAATTAAGCCCAACTAATTAAATACCAATATCCCAAATATCATAATTTAATCAACTAAAGTGTATAGCCATAATTAATTATTCAAATTAACATTTTCAAAACACCAATTTACATAATTAATCATGTTTTATTATTATCAATTCATGTCTAACATAACTGAAACAAAATCAATTCATTTCCAGGCTTTGATGGTCACGGCAATGGTGGATTTTTCTTAATTAATTTTGATTTCAATCCAATTAAATAACAAATCAATTTATACATCATTTTAAACATATCCAATGGTCCAAATTAAAATCACCATGACCTATCATAGGGCTTCATATTCGGCCAACATAAGGATTTTGATAAAATTATTTTTGACCAATTTTACACAAATCCAACG
Organism: Zanthoxylum bungeanum; assembly: GCA_019454045.1. NCBI lineage: Eukaryota > Viridiplantae > Streptophyta > Magnoliopsida > Sapindales > Rutaceae > Zanthoxylum > Zanthoxylum bungeanum. The sequence continues at coordinate 25,048 of SKCR01054161.1, read as the reverse complement.
ATGCAAAACTCTAAGTAATCATCATCTAACATCAACCAAACACTCAATTTGAAAAAATCATGCTCAAATCACAAAAGCCCCAAATTAAAGTTTAAGAACCCTAAGTCAATTTCATGCTTAATAACCGCTCTGATACCATTGTTGGGTTTTCTAGGTCAAACCAAGATCAATTAAGCATATGAAACATGTGAATACATCAAAGTAAGATGGCAGAAATACTCACTTTGATTGGCTTTGCAATGCGTTGAACACAAAAAATTTCATCCATGAAGTTTCGGCCAAGCCCTTTGTTGTGCTCATTGTGTTGATCTTCAAGCTCCCAGCTTTGAGTGTTGATTCCATGCTCATAGATGGGTTTCCCTATCACATTTGAATGACCCTTTGATGTGGTAGCAATGGAGAAAATTGCAACAAAATTCCCCTTTAAATCTCCTTGTTGCTCTCGGCAATTGAAGAAAATTGGAGAGAAAAATGGCTTCCAAAACCGTGAATGGAGAGAGATGGATAGATGAGTTGTGTTGACTTAATTTTGTATTTCAAAAATCAAAATTAGATATACCAAAATTAATATTTGGTACAGGTCATAAATCTCACAAACTTGGAGTGTAATATAAGCCACCATCATTCCATCACCTAATACCATCACCATAAAGGTAAAAGGTTGACAAGTGATGTGACATGATGTGACTTGTGGGCCCCACTTGAATTCAAAATCCGAGTGGGCCCGCAACACATCCCGGGTTTGGGTTCGCTAATTCTGAATTAACGAACATTTTGTTGCGACGTAATTAAATCAAATTTATTTAGATAATTATGCCTAGCAAAATTACTATTCACGTCGCTAGCGAATTAATTCTAAATTAACTCGTTCGCCCGAATTAAAATCTAATTTTAATTCCGCATCGAAATCTAATTTCGTATAATATATCGAATATATTATTTTTATCGATTAATTCCAAATTAAACATTCTCTCTCTTTTAATTGAATTTTATCCCAAATAAAATATCTCCTTAATTAATCCTAGATTAATTTTCTCTCTCTTATAATTAATCCCAGATTAATTATGTTCGAGTCATAGGTCATCGGTGAATCTTTGGGAAGCGACCCATGAGATCCCTGGATATGTTGGCAGTAAATTCGGTCGTCGGACTATCCGAACACGTACGTACCTAGTACTACGTTTTTACCGATTTACAAGACATGGTTGGCTTCTAGCAAAGCACCGTGCCTACCCAATTCTCCAGAAATATTCTTAAGGGAATATATAATCTATATTAGGTGTAATATACGTAGTATTCCGTATTTTGATCGAGTAACGGATGTCACATGCGTGACCTGAGGCTGGAATTGTGTCTACCATGTACGAAGCATATGTCAGATCTCTGGTAACTAGTCTCTATAATTGGATAAACATGGCATAGTCATATTATCCCGATAGCTGCAGCATACAAGAGATATGACTGAAGTGATACTTCCATCTTGACATCACACCCAATACACTACGATTCTCAATATACCCAGAAGAGGCGTACACAGAACCTGTTAAAGCCCTGGATGACTAAAACCAAAGTATATTGATTGTCGCAAGTATTAGCGATGCAAGTCTCAAGTTAAGACCAAATACATCTACCCTGATTCGGATTTCCATAGACACATAGTCATACTACCAATGGAATTCTGAGGGGTCTATCCAGAGCGAAGCTGTTTCCATACCATCAGTAAACACAACCTCCTATTACACTTGCATGAGTATCCAATACCCAAATATATGAGAAATATGCAGTTATGCTCCCACAACGTGCACAAGTGTAATACTAGTATATTCCGCAATATCGATGTCCAATCTCGATAATACTACGACTAGGGATGTTTTAATGATTAAACCTTAATGGATTAATACTGTCTCATATCTTATTAATCCGGAACTAATCATATGGACTTTTATCATCTATATATCCCGGTAATCTAATTACAAATGATAAAATAGCAATTTCATTTGTCACATAGTTAATTTGTACAACAACACCATGTTCTGTACAAATAGTGATGATATGGGTCATAATTGTCCAACATATAGGTTCAGGCATATCCGTCACAAAATCTAATTTCGTGTCCATAATCGACCCACCCGTAAATTATGGTGAACACATATAAACTCACTAGACCATAGAGGTCGAGGTCATTGCATACGTATAATCCATTCGTCACATGTATCTGGATTATTCCAGAGATATAGATATAAATGTAAAATCTCTATAGATATAATCATGTCGATGTTTCTATTAGTAATCTATTAATAACACTTAGAACCCGTTTCTACAGTGTACCACGAGCCCATGGATTTAACAGATTTCTAATTCCATATTGAATACCTATACTTTGTACACAGAGTTGACTAATTCTATCTGATATACACAACATACCTTGAGGATCAGTCCACACCCAACGTATAGGCGGAGGTCTGACCTAAATAGGTCGGTGACGTGACTACCATCAAAGTACAGAGGATATCTCATATATCAACAATGGTATCTCAAGTCAAAGAATCATTATACTACTCAACCCGAGAAGATTCTTATTGACATTGGTTAAGCATCTATTAAGAATCTTTGGTGAGTCATTGAATATTTATCCGCTATAAACACTTACACGTCTATATGAGTCTCCAAGACTCATGGTTCATTGAGAAACCATTGGAATCCAAGATTCAAGTATATGACACGTACAAGTCTTAACAAGTTTACTTCACTGACCAAGTTGTGTAAACCTTGACCTGGAACTGTCTAAGATTGACAATGTCATGAGACAACTCAATGTTTACACTACTTGATCAGTAAAGTAAACCCGTTGAGACTGGTATCATAACTCAATGTATGTTGCGACACTTTTGCAACAGTATCATAACTAATCATTCTAAAGTCAATTACGTCTTTACCATATATAAAGATGTTTATATAATAGAAATTATTTATTTTATTCCCAAAAGAAAAATTACATAAGTATTTACAGGGAAATACATAAAAAAATTGGCGCTCCGAGCACCAACCCTCATAAATTCTCCCACTTGCTATAGTGCCAATATCGATTGTATCTAATACCCACCGACTCCACATGTTTATCAAATAACTTCGGAGAAATGGCCTTGGTAAGTGGGTCTGCTATATTATCTTCACTCGGTACCTTGCAAATGACAATGTCCCCTCGTGACACAATCTCTCGAATGATGTGATACTTTCGTTCCACATGCTTCGACTTTTGATACGCCATTGGTTCCTTTGCTTGTACAATGGCTCCAGTATTATCACAGTATAATGAAATCATATTCTCGATACTTGGGGCCACTCCCAATTCTGTGATAAAGTTCCTAACCCATACAGCTTCCTTTACAGCTTCAGAAACTGCAATATATTCTGCCACTGTGGTGGAATCTGTTGTTGACCCCTGTTTGGAACTCTTCCAACAAACTGCACCTGCGTTAAGGGTAAAGACGAATCCTGATGTAGACTTTCTATCCTCGTGATTTGATTGGAAATCGGAATCCGTATCCCCATTAACTTGCAGTTCTTTTCCTCCATATATTATAAACTTATCCTTAGTACCTTTATGATACTTGAGGATCTGTTGGTCACACTAACTGCGAAGCTGATATCAGGTTTAATACATAACATGACATACATGATGCTACCTAAACACGAAGCATAAGGCTGATTAGACATTCTAATCTTCTAATCTTCTGTTTGTCGAAACATCTTCTATGAAAGATGTAAGCCATGTCTGAACTGTATGTTTGTTGTCTTACAATTACCAAAATTATAATGTTTTCTCATGTTCTGTTTGTGGACACATCTTTTTTGAAAGATGCAAGCCATGTCTGGATGATATGTTTCGTGTCTTACAGTTACCAAAATTACACCGTTCTAAGATCTTATTTATGTACGTTAATTGTGATAACCCAATAACCTTCATTTTTCTATCTCTATAGAGTTTTATGCCTAAGACATAAGAAGCTTCACCCAGGTCATTCATGGAGAAATTCTTACAAAGATAAGCTTTGACGCCTTGCATCATCCCAAAATCACTTCCATTGATCAGGATGTTGTCAACATAGAGAATTAAAAATATCACCATATTCCCACCGACTTTCTTATACACATAGGATTCTTCCAAATTCTTGAGAAAACCAGACGATTTGATTATCTCGTCGAATCGAAGATTCCAAATTCGTAAAGTATGTTTAAGTCTATAAATGGACTTCTTAAGCTTAAATATCGTGCCCGAGCTCTCGCTAGATGTAAAATCTTCCGGCTGTTACAAATAGATTCTTTAGAAATCCATTTACAAAAGCCGTTGCTGCTGAAACTTCAGTACAGACAATGGAATCGTCTGACCAAACAGCTTCATTGAAGAGTCTTTAACTTCTGACATTCTCGAACTGTTAAAGTTTTTTTCCCCTTTAGTGTTTCTGTTCGTTGCAGGAAGTTTGGTGAAGAAATGAAAATGGTTGATGTTGACGGCTGATTTTGGTCTCAGGGTAATATCGGAATATCACTCCCGAGAAAATCCTCCCTCAATAGTGAATTTGTTTGGTTATGGGGAACCAAAGGCAAATTTAGCGGAAAAAAGATAAGCACACCAAACAACAAGGGGATTTAACGTGGTTCGGTGGATTTGGATCCGACCTACGTCCACGGACACAAAAAGGATGGTACTTTTATTACTCAAACACTCTTCTCAAATCTCTACAAGTCAGAGCTTGAAGATTCAGATTACTAGCTTTGTTGGTGATCTTATGATTTTTTAGGATGCCCTTTTACACATACTATGCTCTCCTATTTATAGTAACACAGAAATCAGACTCCTATTTGCATAAGAAATCCTAGTTGAATTTAGTTTATTCTTCTTGCAAGGATTCCCAGCCTGATGTTCCCTTCTCTTTTCTTCTTCCTTTTCGGATTCTGACTCCATCTCCTTGTGAAAATAGGATAACTCGTTTATCTTATCCGTTAGAATAGAGTGTTGTTATCTTTAACGCGTCTCGCCGTCTGGTCGGTTTTTATGTGGTCGGTCATGACAGTCTTTTATGCTGAGAGTGTTCCTGCAGACCTTAAAGTGTTCGGTCATACGAACCAAAGTGGTCGGTCTTCACATGTTGTGGTCGGGTCGGTCTCTGATGATCTCAACCAGCCAGGAAATTACCCTTCTATCCTCGTCGCGCTGTCTTAAATGTTTATAGTGCCTGAAAACACCATCAACATCTGTCCCCTAGTTCTCGGTTCCAACAAGCGTGCAAGTTGGTGCCGGGAACTATACAAAGAAGGTGTTTCTGACTTGCTCTGTTTGAAGGTCGGTCTGGGGTCGAGAAATGCTTTGTTGCCTATTTTTAAACGTTTCGTCTCGAGACACGCAATCAGTCACGTCCGTTTAAATGCCTATCAAATCAACTTTAGGTTTCTTCTGATTTTGACACTTGTCAAACATCCCCGGGTTCCCGCCAAAAGAGGAGACAAATCGACCGTGCAGAGGCGTCTTCACAGTGGGCTGATCTCAGCCGTCTGTTTGAACTTGGGAGACTCCTTTTTCAGTCGACACTTGGCGTTCATCCGGGCTCTTCCTTAGATCCAATGGTCACGAGCGTCTTTGCCATGACTATAAAAGGACGAGGCCTTCACTATTCATTCTTTTTTGGCAATTTCTTCTTCTCTTCTGGAAACATTCCTGTTAACTCGCTTCTCTTTAGCGTCCTCGGATTTCAACTGTGGTCTTTTTCTTCTTCTATGCTGTGAACATAAGGAACGGGCACACCCGCACTGAACAACCCTCTACCTTTTCTGAGAAGAACAAGTAAGTCTTCTGAACGACTCTCCCTCTTTCGTTTTTTATGAATCTGTGTTTGCTAGGAAAAGATTTATGGTTTGATGGGTTCTGCTTTAGGGCATTTTTTAGAGACCACCTGCTTTAGTCTAACATGGAAACCGTGGGTAGTCTCTTTTAGCCGTAGACTGACTTTCCCTTCCTTCTCTATTTTTCTGTGGGTGTCAGGGATGTCTGACGGCAATTCCTCCCCTGAAAAGCCTGTTAATGTCTCGGCTCCCCCTGCTGAGGAGCTCTCCTCGGGCTCGGGGGCACCTAGCGTAGAAGATCTTGACACTACCCCAACTCCTTCTGAGATTGAACAAGACTCCTACCATCAGAGGGTTCCTCGGAAGGACCCAGAGCCTGGTGAACTTGGGTCGTCGGCTCTGGATATGAATCGTCCCTCCAAAATAACTGAGGATGACCTTGCGCTGTTGCGGCAACGATACGACATCCCGATAGATATAGCCCTTGAAGTTCCAGGCCCGATGGATCGTGCTAGTCAGCCTGATGAGGGCTCGGTGGCGCTTCTTCCTATCTTTTTTGAATGTGGGCTGCGGCTGCCGATGCAGCGTTATTTTGCTTGGATGCTGGCCGAGATGGAGCTTGCCCCTTGCCAATTGAGCTTGAATAGCTGGAGGATTCTGGCCGGCATATATGTGGTCTGGCACCGGGCAGGTTTAGGTGTACCTTGCTTGGAAGAGGTGAAGAGGTTATACCGTTTGAAGTCTAACCCAAAGACTCACTACGGTTGGTATTACCTCTCTGCTTACGATAGCTCGTCCAACCTTGTCCAGAAGCTCCCCGACTCCAACAAGAACTTTAAAGACCTTTGGTTCTGGGCTACTGGGGACTGGGGTCGGGTCCTGAGATCGTTTGAGGAGGACGTCTCGGTTCCGGACATTTTCAGAGCTGGAGGTTAGGAGTTTAATACCCCTTTTTTCTTTTTTTATTCCCGTTCTTAGTTTCTTAGGTTTCTGACTTCTCTGGTTTCTCCCAGCTTGTTGGCGAGATGCCCCAAAGGTTTCTCGTCAGGTTCGGAGGCGGGTACATTGGGCTCGGGGATATCCTGCCCCTGGAGGAAGTTGGTCAATGATGCGGCCTTTGTTGAGTCATGCCTCATTCGGACCGTCCCTCCGGAAGTCTCTGGTCGGATAGGTAGGTGTCTGATGGCTGTTTTGATGATCTTCCCTGTTTGTTTCATCATGTTTGATATCTCTCTTATATGCTCGGTCCCTGATTTCCTTCTTTTTTTGTAGGCATGTCGAAGAGGCCTAAGTTTCTTGAGAAGTTGGCCGGTACCATGAAGAAAGCCGGCCGTGCTGATGTTGGAACTTCCCGGGCACAGCCTGACACTGCTGGGGCTGAGCGGGCGTCTCAAGGAGGTGTTCAGCCGGCTGCTCGGAGTCTCTCTTCTCCTGGTGCACAATCATCGGGGTCTGCTCGTCTTACCAGTCCGCGAAAGCCTCTTAGGAAGAGGAGACGTCAATTTGGGGCCGAGGAGACCGAGCTGGTCCAAGAGGAGGAGGAAGAACCTGTCCCGGGCAAGAAGAAAGACGCTCGCCGGGGCAAAAAATCATCCGTGGGCTCTTCAAAAAAGCGAAAGGGTTCTGTAACCCTCGGGGTGGATGACCTGGGAGAAAACATCCGGGAGGCCACTTCCCATTTAGTGCCGGCCTTTAATGAATTGGCCGAGGTGATTCCTCCTGAGGAGGTCTCGAGGTATGAGGATATCTCGCCCGAGGCGGTGATCTCCGAGATGAGCTCTCAGATGGCGAAGGTAGTTCTATTCTCTTTTTCTTTTCTGACTTCGGTTCTCGGTTTTCTTCATATCGTATCATGACCTTCTTTGTTTTTGTGCAGGCCACTTACCTTATGGCGAAGAACAAGGACCTTCTTTTGAGCCTATTGTCCGATGGCGGTCAGGCCCAGAGACTTCAGAATCGTCTTACAGAGACGGAAACCAAGCTGGCCGACCGGGAGGGGGTGATTCAAAACCTTGAGTCGACTGCCATCGAGAACTTCAAAGTCAACAAAGCTCTTAAGGCTGCGGCTGCGCTGGAGCAAAAACTTGTTGACAACGCTCGGGAGGATTTGAGGACCGCCCAATCTGAAATTGGTGTTTTGAAGGCCAAAGTGGCCAGTGCTGAAACCAAGTTGAAGGCCAATGAAGAGCAAATGGCGAGGGCTCGGGATGATCTTGTGAGGAAAGAAACCGAGCTCGAGGAAAGAAAGGCCGACCTTGAGGCCGAGAAGGAGGCTATCCGCCTAGAGGGGGTTGGTGACTGTGCTGAGCTGATACCGATGGTGCTGCCAGATTTGAATATGGATCCTATTCACGCGGCCATCAGCTATTGCAAGGGGGATATCTCCGAGGAGGAATTCCAGAAATGGCTCCCTCCACCTGCCGAGGAGGTTATAAATCCTGATCCGATTTCGGTCGTCCCGGCTTCTGGAGTTTCCCAAGAAGGACGATCTGATATTCCAGCCTCCGGCGAGGACTGCCTTGAGATCCCTCCTCCCGTCCCTGAAGTAGAGGTCTACCGTGCAGCCGAGGATGAAGCAGCTGTTCCTCCTCCCGAGATCGAGCCAATCCTTCCGTTGTCTGAGCCAGTTGAGGAAGAAGCTTCTGCCCCTGTGCGGGCTGAATGAGAAAGGGTAACCCGACCGGGGCCCTATGTATACTTACATATTTTTGTAGTAACACTTTAATTTGTACTTTGACATACATATATATGTATTTTATTTCGTGTCTCTTTCCATATTTTTTTTTTGTTGTCCGAAAAATATGAGACCCTTCAGGGGTCATCATGAACCGGAGGGGTATAACCTGACCCCGAGCTGGGTAACGGACTTCGATTCTGGGGGAATGTTTCCTCCCCAAATCGAAGGAGTTTGACTCGGTGGGACGTAACCCGACCCCGAGCTGAGTGAAAGACTTGGGTTCTGGGGGCATGTTACCTCCCCAAACCGAAAGAGTTTGACTCGGTGGGACGTAACCCGATCCCGAGCTATGTGGAAGACTTGGGTTCTGGGGGCATGTTACCTCCCCAAACCGAAAGAGTTTGACTCGGTGGGACGTAACCCGATCCCGAGCTATGTGGAAGACTTGGGTTCTGGGGGCATGTTACCTCCCCAAACCGAAAGAGTTTGACTCGGTGGGACGTAACCCGACCCCGAGCTATGTGGAAGACTTGGACCTGGGGGAATGTTACCTCCCCAGTCCAAAGAAACCGACTCGGTGGGACGTATCCCGACCCCGAGCTGTGTGAAACCAAGTGACCTCGGCGGAACGAATCCAGCCCCGAGCCGAATAGTTTTTGGGATTTGTATAGAAGGGAAGTGAATCAACCTTTTACGAAGCCCTACCGAATCTGGCATAGGCGTCCCTCTGCCAGATCGGTGAAAAACGAAAACAAGATTAAATAAAATTGAAAGGTGGGGGTGACTTAGCACCTATCCCGAAATTGTTTTTTGTAAGCATAAACAACAACATGGATGCCTCAAAACAGCGTCCTGCCCGAGGTCTCCAAAACACAATTCTGAATCTTTCAATTCAGCGTCCCGACGAACCAGAATTCGGATAAAAAAGAGCGTTTGATTGGTAAGGGCACATCCTCTACACGTCGGTCCACTGGGGGAGCCTGTGTATTTCATGAGGGCTCCTCCTTACCACGCTGGAGTAGGCACACGCTACAGGGGCTCAACGTATCCCCGTGCTGTGCCTCTCACGGATCCGAGTGATGAATGGATCAAAGAGTGTCCGGGATGCTAAGGGCATATCCCTCCTTAGGTCTGGTATCACTGGAGCTAGCAATCGTGACGGGGGCCTTGTCACTCCCCGTGCTATGCTTTCCCACGGATCCATTACATCGGGTAAATGAGGATCAAAGAGTGTTCGACACATTAAGGGCATATTCCTCCTTATGTTCGGTAACACTGGAGTAAGTAATCGCCACGGGGGTATCATCCCTCCCCGCGCTATGCTTCTCACGGATCCTATGCGTCGAGTATGTCCCTAAGGACCCCGAGCTGAGAGAGATGGTTCTGGGGGAATGTCCTGTCCCTAGACTAACGATCATGACTCGGTGGGACGTAACCCGACCCCGAGCTGAAAGAGGCACTTGGACCTGGGGGAATGTTACGTCCCCAGTCCGAAGGGCTGACTCGGTGGGATGTACCCGACCCCGAGCTGAAGAAGGGCACTTGGACCTGGGGGAATGTTACGTCCCCAGTCCGAAGGGCTGACTCGGTGGGATGTACCCGACCCCGAGCTGAAGAAGGGCACTTGGACCTGGGGGAATGTTACGTCCCCAGTCCGCAGGGCTGACTCGGTGGGATGTACCCGACCCCGAGCTGAAGAAGGGCACTTGGACCTGGGGGAATGTTACGTCCCCAGTCCGCAGGGCTGACTCGGTGGGATGTACCCGACCCCGAGCTGAAGAAGGCACTTGGATCTGGGGGAATGTTACGTCCCCAGTCCGAAGGGCTGACTCGGTGGGATGTACCCGACCCGAGCTGTTTGGAATATTAAGGGCGAATTTCTCCTTATGTTTTGGATTGTTGCATTGAGTATGTCCCCGGAGTTCTTTTGCAAACTTTTATTTTTTAGAATAGCAGATAAAAAAATTTTTTATTGATACTTGGGGACATACTGCCCTACTTACAACTCTCTGTGGGTCATTTTGAGAGAGGCTCTGTATTTGAATTTCTGTCCCTTAAAGTTCTATCTCCTCGGTTTCCTCAGCTGCAGCGAGTCGAGCACTTTTGTTTGGTCAGGCGCCTGGGCCTCTGTCTTCTTCTTCTTCTCCCTGGTTCCTTTGTCGTTTTCGACTGTCTTCTGTGATGCATAGAGTTTATCGTGAGAGAGTTGCGAAGCAGCTGCGAGCTATTTTCTGGCTTCCGCACACAATTCCAATCCCTTCCCGAGTGGGGAATTTCAGTTTTAGGTGGTAGCAGGACATCGCGGCTTTCGTTTTCATCATGAAGGGTCGTCTGACGATGGCCTGGTAACTGCTCATGCAGTCTACCACAGTGAAGTCTGTCATGATCGTCCGGGTCCGGGGATGTGTCCCGACAGTTATTGCAACTGTATTCTTCCTAGTGGGATCACGGCTGCTCCTCCGAAACCGTATAAAGGAGTGCTATCGTTGGTAAGGGTTGCATATTCTACCCCTAGGTTGTCCAGCGCTTCTCTGGAAATTATATCAACTGCGCTCCCGGGGTCCACTAGGATTCTGTCTACTTCCGACCCGCTGATGACTGCCTTGATTATCAATGCATCGTCATGAGGGAAACTTACTCCTCGGGTATCCTCATCAGTGAACATTATTGGTACCGACCGGCCTTCCGGCTTCCCTGTGCCCTGCTCTGTTTCTAAGACATCTGGTCCTCAGGTTCTGCTGTAATCTTTCCTTGACCGGTTAGAGTTTCCGGCCAGTGTTCTTCCTCCTGCGATGATATTGATTTGACGACCACGTGCTCTTTGTCTGGCCGTCATGACCTCGTGGTCAATGTATTTGTTGAGATACCCGTTTCGTGCTAGATCCTCCATTTTCTCGCAGATCTTTACATCTGTCTGTTGCATGTCCTTTGGAGTTGTGGTGTACACAATAAGCCTTTTGGTTTCTTTTGTCCGGGGGAATCTCCTTTGGTCGGGTTCCACTAAGAGGCCTTTCCCCTGGATCTCCATGACAATTTGCCCAGTGGTTTCTTTAGGGGAATGTATGCATCTTCCCCGACCACATGGTTTACTTGGGTCGGTGCCCTTCTCTCTTGATTGTCCCGGTGTAGTGGTTTGAACTCCTTGTGCTTCGGGAGTGGTCTTCTGGATTCTCTTTCTGTTCGGCGGGGGGCACCCTCCCTTGCGGTTCTTTCTCTAATGGTGTTCCATTTTCGGGATACTTTTTCCTCGTTCTCCAACAAAACGAACTTTCGGGCTACCTCCAGAGCGGTGGCGTAGTCTGGGGTGTCTTGGATCCTTAGATGGGTCCATAGCCTTCCGACTTTCAAGGCTCCCTTCAAGCTTTCCAGGGCCTCGGGGGATTCATACCCTCCGACTTCGAGTACCATATTATGGTATCTTTCAATAAATATCTTCAGAGGTTCATCTTCTCCTTGCTTCATAAGTCTTAATTCTCCAATCGTCTTTTTGGGGACGCAAGCCCCTTTGAAGTGTCGAATGAATGACTTCTTAAGTTGTGTGAAGTCTCTGATGCTTCCCGGAGCCAGGCTTCTGTACCATAGGATGGCGGGTCCATTTAAAGTTAGGGGGAATACTTTACAGATGGCATCTCCTACTACTCCCTGGACTTCCATCAACAAGACAAAACTTTCGATGCGTGATTTCGGGTCGGAGTGGCCTTTGTAGGGTGCCATGGTCGGCATGCTGAATCGCTTTGGGAATTTTGCCGACTTTATTTTTTCCGCGAGGGGAGATTCATCTTTGCCGTCCTGGACATCCCCTCTGTTTGTATTGGGATATACTCCCCATTTGATCAGCTCCTCCCGTAACCAAGATTTTATGTTGCTATCTTTGGTTCCACTCTGCCTCATGTGCTTCTTTCTTTCTGTTATCCCGGGGGAGGTGCTTCTCGTGGCCGGTATCTTCTCGTACTTCTTCGTCATATTCTTTCTCCTTTCGCCGGGTGTTGCGAAGGCTATCATAGGAGGGGTCTGGTGACGATTTGTCACTCTCTTCCTCCCATGTGTCCTCGGTCCGGGAATCTCCCTGGACCACTACAGATCTCACCCTGTAAGGGTCTCTCCTCCGGGGTCTGTCGTCCTCACTTATATAGACAATTCTCTTTCCTTCTGCTATGTCGTTCCTTCGTCGGCTAGTCCCGGCCTCGAATTTTCCATTGTGTGCTCCTTCTATCCTTTCCAACCGGTCTACTATGGTTTTTAGCAGATTTTGGCTTTCCTCCCTTTCTTTCCTAAGGTTCTCCTCAATCTTCTCCATCCAATCTGCAGCCGAGCTCCCTGATGGTTGGTGGCTTCCGTCTTCCGCCATTGTCTCACTACGTGAGTTGCTTTTTGTTGAGTTCCCTACAGACGGCGCCAACTGTTGACGGCTATTTTGGTCTCAGGGTAATATCGGAATATCACTCCCGAGAAAATCCTCCCTCAATAGTGAATTTGTTTGGTTATGGGGAACCAAAGGCAAATTTAGCGGAAAACAGATAAGCACACCAAACAACAAGGGGATTTAACGTGGTTCGGTGGATTTGGATCCGACCTACGTCCACGGACACAAAAAGGATGGTACTTTTATTACTCAAACACTCTTCTCAAATCTCTACAAGTCAGAGCTTGAAGATTCAGATTACTAGCTTTGTTGGTGATCTTATGATTTTTTAGGATGCCCTTTTACACATACTATGCTCTCCTATTTATAGTAACACAGAAATCAGACTCCTATTTGCATAAGAAATCCTAGTTGAATTTAGTTTCTTCTTCTTGCAAGGATTCCCAGCCTGATGTTCCCTTCTCTTTTCTTCTTCCTTTTCGGATTCTGACTCCATCTCCTTGTGAAAATAGGATAACTCGTTTATCTTATCCGTTAGAATAGAGTGTTGTTATCTTTAACGCGTCTCGCCGTCTGGTCGGTTTTTATGTGGTCGGTCATGACAGTCTTTTATGCTGAGAGTGTTCCTGCCGACCTTAAAGTGCTCGGTCATACGAACCAAAGTGGTCGGTCTTCACATGTTGTGGTCGGGTCGGTCTCTGATGATCTCAACCAGCCAGGAAATTACCCTTCTATCCTCGTCGCGCTGTCTTAAATGTTTATAGTGCCTGAAAACACCATCAACAGTTGATATAATGAGGCAGGGAATGCCACATCAGCAAAGGTGGAAATATTGTGAGCCACAAGTTCTTGTGGCCTTTGAGATCTTTCATGCTGTCGTGATTCCCCATTTTGTACATAGAAATAGTGCTATGCTGTCCCTGTCCCGGCCGCGGCCCCATGTCACCACCTCTCTTGGCCTCATTTCACTTCTTTCCTCGAATCAATTTACTCGCCTTCTTATCTTCGATTACTCTCCGTACCTACTTTTTTCTTTTGTTACAATTCTATAAATTTAATATAATTTGATATTTATAAGAATTCTATTATCTCAAATATTCTAGAGATGTCAACATATATATCTAAATTCTTATAAATAATGAACCTTCACATTTGGAGGGTCGAATTCAAATGACATAAGTACTATTGAGGTAAAAGCCAAAGAGACGATTACTCTTCCTATATGTTCCATCTTATTTTGTTCTTTTCTTTGTCATTTTTCTAATTACAGGATAATAAAATCTAGTGAAATACTAACTTCAAATTTTTTTCAAGGTTAGTAATTATATCGAAATTTAAAATCATTAAAATTGATAATAAATAATTTTTTTAACTCAATTTTATATATTTACCTAGTAATGTATATCGAGACATTTGTTACATATTTTAACTCCGAAATCATGAAGTAAAGGTTGTCATATACTCTTAAAACCAATAAGTGATTAGAGAATGAATATTGAATCATTTAGCTTCATTTATTTGTAGTATTTATGGTGATCAATGGCCTCATCAGGCCAACAAACTCACACTCAGCGACACCATGCCATGACTTAGTCACATCTTGGCATCTGCTATGTTAAGTTGAAGGATTTTTGAAGTATTTGTTAAAATGCCTCAGTGAAACATTTTTGCGGCTAACCTCGTATCAAATCTGTCTCTATAAAGAAGCTTACAACAAAACCTCTTGAAGAAATGTTATTATCATTAGCTGGTAATTTAGAAGGTTTTCTCAGACGATAAGAATGTTGAATAGAGTCAATTTGTATCAAGGTTATTATAGCCTCATTTGTCTTGATTACCTTATAAAATCTGTACCCTTCACTTGATTCAATAGCTGTAAGGTGCATATTGCTTTCTATAGCTCTTTAGTTCTATATAAATATCGTGAGCAATAATGGAAAAGTTAAGCTGGTGTAGGACACAGATGTTGGTCGATGCTGTTTTAGGCTCGCGGCCTAGTTGGGAGTACGGGATAGCCCACGAGAAACTAAACCGGAGAAATAATATAGAGTCGCCACCCGGTGGACATCGATAATGCGTAAAAGACTAGTATTACACTTGTGCGCGTTGTGGGAGCATAACAACATAGTTCTCATATATTTGGGTATAGGATACTCATACAAGTGTAGTAGGAGGTTGTGTTTTACCGATGGTACGAAAAACAGCTTCGCTCTGGATAGACCCCTCGGAATTCTATTGGTAGTATGACTATGTGTTTATGGAAGTCCAAATCAGGATAGGTGTATTTGGTCTTAACCTGAGACTTGCACCGCTAATACTTGCGACAATCAATGTACTTTGGTTTTGGTCATCCTGGGCTTTAACAAGTTCTGTGTACACCTCTTCTGGGTATATTGAGAATCGTAGTGTATTGGGTGTGATGTCGAGATGGAAGTATCACTCCAGTCATAGTGGAGATGATGATCACGTAGGATACAAAACTTGTTCTCTTATATGCTGCAGCTATCGGGATATATGACCCAGGTCATGTTTATCTGATTATAGAGACTAGTTACCAGAGATCCGATATGTGCTTCGTACGGGGCAGACACATTTCCAGCCCTAGGCCTTGCACGTGACATCCGATGCTGGATCCAAATACGCAATACTACGTATACTACGCCTAATATAGATCACATATTCCAGTAAGAATATTTCTGGAGAATTGGGTAAGCATGATGCTTTGCTAGAAGCCAACCATGTCTTGTAAATCGGTAAAAACGTAGTACTAGGTACTTACGTGTTTGGATAGTCCGACGACCGTATTTACTGCCAACATATCCGGGGATCTCATGGGTCGCTTCCCGAAGATTCACCGATGACGTATGACTCGCATTTTATTAATCTAGGATTAATTTGATTAGAGGGAAAATTAATCTGGGATTAATTACATAGATATTTTATCTGGGATAAAATCTCATTTAAGAGAGAGAACGATTAATTTGGAATTAATCGATAAAATAATAATTCGATATATTATACGAAATTGGATTTCGACACGGAATTAAAATTAGATTTTAATTCGAGCGAACGAGTTAATTTAGAAATAATTCGTTAGCGACATGAATAGTGATTTTGCTAGGCATAATTATTTAATTACGTCGCAACGGAAAATTCGTTAATTTGGAATTAGCGAACCCGAGCCTGAGAGTGTTTGCAGGCGCACTCGCATTTCGAATTCAAGTGCGGCCCACAAGTCACATCAAGCGTCAAATCACTAGTCAATCAATTGATGTGATGTCTTGTCACTTTGAGTGATATGACAACTTGTCATTATGATTGATGGTGGTAGTTGGCAAAGCTTTAATGCTTTGACTTTTGGTAAATGGATTTTTTGAAAATTGAATTTATGTGTATTAGATACACAAAATCAAAACCAATACACACAACACACACTCTCTCTCACACTTCTTCTCTCTCACGCCCAAGGGGCTTTTCTTCACCTTTTTTTTTCTGGTTTCACCGTGAATTGAAGGAGAAGCAATAGGAAATTTTGCGGCAAAATTTCCGGAGTGCTAGCACGGTTTAGGAGTCTTGCGAATGTGATAGAGAACCGCACCCGTGAGCATGGAATACACATCACAAAGCTTGGAGCTTGAGATCATCCATGGCCGAAAATTGGAGGATAAAAATGGAGCATGACCATGAGCTTCAAATGGCATAAAAAGATTTTTTTGTTCATCGCATCGCTCAACCGATCATTGTATGTTTCCGCCATATTTCTTGATGTATTCACATGTTGTTTTATTGCTTGAATCGATCCCGGTTAGATCGTAGAAACCGAACAATGGTTTCAGAGCGAAGTTAAGCATGAAACTTGAATTTAGGGTTAAAATTGGGTAAATTGAATTTGAGCATGATTTGATAAAATTCTTTGATTGAGTATGCTTGAATGATGTTTAATTGAATTTGTATTGGATCAATTTCATGAAATTTGATTGGATCAATTTTTGCCCAAAAATATTGGCTTGGCCGAATATGAACAAGTGCACTATGTCATGGTATTTTTTGATTTTGATCATTGGATGAGTTAAAATCATTTGGGAAATGTTGATTTAATGTTGATTGTGGATTTAATTGGATTGAAACCGAATCGGACATAAATTACCCCAAAATGCCGTGACTATTAAGCATGTGAAATGACTTGATTTTTGATTAAAATGTGTTGGACATGTTTTGATGATAATGAGCATAATTAATTGCAAAAATTTGTGTTTTGGAAATGTTAATTTGGGTAATTAATTATGGTATACACTTTAGTTAATTAAGTTATAAAATTTGGAATTTGGTAATTTAATTAATTGGGCCAATTTTGGAAATTGGGCTTTTAAAGTTGTAATTGGGCTTAATGGGCTTGGTTGTACCAAGATTGGTTTAGGCTAAATTGATTGGATCCAATTGGGCCCAAAACCATATCCATAAAGTCCAATTATGACTAATGGACCTTTAATATTTAATTGGGCCTAATGGGCCTAAATTGGTTTCTTGGCAAATAAGGGTGATTCCTTAAATGGGCTTTGGTATTTGGGTTTGACCCATATTGACCAAAAGTCCATGCCATAGAAATTAATTAAAAGCCCATTGGACTTTAAATTAAATTGACATTGGATGTTAATCGGGCTTTGAGACCCGTAACGATTAGATTTGGAATCTAAGTCGTAAAGGTTCGTTAATAAAGTGTAATATTTAATTTGGAATTAAATAAATGAGTTAGTATTAAATACAAATTAAATTGGATTTAATGTTGTAGTTTAATTTAATTCAAGAATTCGTACTTTGAGTACTTATTCGCAAAACGATTCGGACTCGCGCAAAATTAAATCGTTGTTTGAACATTGGATGGTCATTAATATTCAGATTAATTAATTGGATTAGATTGATTGATAACATGCTTGTGTGAATACATGGTTGCAATGTATGAATAATGTATATCAGATGAATATTAGATGGGTGGGGTAATTTTGGAAATTATTGTAATAAATTTAGAATTTATTAATTGGACCTGTGTGTCCAGCCTATTACCTCCTTACTCTTTGTATTTCTCTTCTCACCTATTCCCCTCAATGTAAATGAGGTTTCTTTAGAAGTGTTATGTAATCGGGTAGAAGTAATACATGTGCTAGTGGGAGAGAGGAAAGTGAGAGATTTGTTCTAGGAATAATGTTTTAAGTATCCATCTGCATATCATTATTATATTTATTTATACGCGCCTTATTATGTGTTTAGAATGCATGTTTAAGGGTGTATGATGATGAGACCTTAACAAAGATAATTAATTGGTTGCCAATTGCACGCGAAAAACCCTCAACATTATATTAAGCGTTTTTCCTTCCATTGAGTGATTCTTACTCAAGATCCAAGACTGGCATTGGTTTGTTGACCAAAGTCAAGACTTTTGTCCGTTGAGGATGTGTTTGAATCATGAAGGCTTTGTTCCATATTGGTGTCTTGTCCAAGTTGTGATTTGTTGGCCAAAGTCAAGATCACTTCTTGTCCATCGACATTGATTACAAAGCTTTCCAAGGTCAATGGGTTCCGCTTAACTAGGATCACTAAGTTTGTTGTGCCAAAGCCAAGGCTTAGTTGATTCAGAGGAAAACGGTTAGGCAATATATTGGATATCTTGGCATATATAAGATATATGTTTCGGACTTGGATGTCCACCTACTGGATCTAGGAATTGGATAAGATCCAATTGATATTAGAGATCTACCTAGTTAATTATCATACAATTTGTTGGCCAAAGTCAAGATTGTGTGTTATTTAACGGGATCCTAGCCCACTAGGAAACAAGGTTTCCCGAGTACTCTACAGAGGGTTAGAGGCTCGCCGAAAAATAGTAGGAGGCAAGTATTAAATTTTCAATATTCGTTTAGTTACTTGCCATAAGCGCTCATTTCAAATATTAATCAAATAAATTATTTATTAGTTGGACTAATATTTAATGTTGTTTTAATTAAACAGTTTGACTGTATTCAAACTATTTCATTTATAGTTGATAATATAATTGAATTATAGTAATCAATATATTTGAATTAATCATTCAATTAATAGTTGATTTTATAATTGGATTATAGTAATCAATATAATTGAATTTAATCAATTAAATTATAGTTGATTATATAGTTAGACTATAGTAATCATTATAATCAATAGTACCTAAAATCGTTGATTAAATAGTTGGACTATTAGAATCAAGATAATTGAAAGATTAATGTTTAAAACATAATCCTGGGTGAAAATGTATTTAAACGACTTTAATTTTCAAATTGGAAATAAAATTTCAGGATGGTCCTGGAAACTAATAAGTTACTTTATTTGATAAAATAACATATTAGGCCTAAGCCCGGAGTTAAGCAAATAGTAGAACATGATATTTGGCATATTCATGTGATGATAACTTAGTGCTTAATCCATTAAGCTTTCCAAATAGACTCATTAATTTCTTAATCAGAACTAAGGATTAGATCCTTATAGTATGATAATGAAATTGAAGGATCTTCATAGATCTATTCTTAGATCTTAGAAGTACTAAATTGCAATAGTAAACTCTTGGAGAGTTAATGGCTATTCTCGAGGAGATAAAGCCAAAGTTCGCAATAGGCAAGAAGCGCAAGGCGCATCTTACTTCGATATTCCAGAAGGCCAAGGCTAGGCCAAAGGCTTCTGGGGTGTGGAAAAGGGGCAAAGGCAAAATCATTATAATCTTCTGGGAAGACAAAGGACATATCCCAAAATGTCTGGCTAAATTGTGGCAAACGGGGACACGGAAGCGTGACTGCCGTATAGACAAGGCAGACATGAAGGAATTGAAGACGGGTAAGGCTCCGACTTCAAATATGTTTGTTACAAACATGTTCACTACTAATATTAAAATTGGATTTTAGATACTAAAAAGTGGTACATAAATATGTACGGCTGTGCAGAATCTGCTGGTAAGCAGGATACTGACTTCAGTTGAGATCAATATGCGAATTGAAAACGAGACAATAGTCGCTGTTTTAACCGTAGAAACCTAAGTTTAGGAACAACCCTTCGGGTGTGTACTTAAATTTGGAAACTGTTACAATGTAACTAGTTTGACTAGAAACATAATCTATATATCAGGGTTTAACCTGTTGCGGGTATACCTTTATATTATAGAACACTAAAGTGTTTTATTTTATAAAAATGATATTGCGATAAACACATTAGATGTGAATAACAGTATTTATATTTTGAATATAAATGAATCTCGAACATATGACATGACAAACAAATAGCTGAAACTGATTTAAATCAGTTGAGACTTATATGTGGCATTGTTGTCTGAGACACAATTAAACAAGACTCGTATATCCACATTTTCGAAGAGTGGGTAGTAGGACAAATTTGATTCTATTCAAATAATGTCTACGAATCTAGTTTATTGGGCAAAGTGCCTAAAATACTTTTTATTTGGTAAAAGTACAAGTGCCACCGATCTGTTAGCCCTTGTTCATAGTGACGTAAGTGGGCCCATGTCTAGCTAGGCTAGATGTGGATATGAATATTTCATGACCTTTACGGATGTGGCATCGCGTTATGGTTATGTGTTTCTTTTGAAACACAAATCAGAAACTTTTACAGTTTCGACACGAAGTAGACAAACAGATCAGCTAAAGTATTAAACACCATGATTGGACCATGATGAAAATACTTAAGCAATAAGTTTCTCAAATACTTGAAAGAGTATAGTATTCTTTCAATGAGGACTCCTCCCGGAACACGTTAATTTGACGGTGTGTCCGAACAGTGAAACCGCATTTTGTTGGACATGATAAGGTTAATCATGAGTCGCTCTGAGCTACCATTTCCTTCAAAAGATAAGCTTTAAATAGTGCAAAACATATTTTGAATAAGGTTCCATAATAATCTGTTTGACAGACTTCATATTAGATATGAACATGAAAGAAACTGGGTTTTCTAATTCCTGAAGATTTGGGAATGCTAGGCATATGTTTGGATGATACCAAACTTGAACCCAAATCGGATAAGTGCCTAAGTTGTGGGTTATCCTAGGGAAACCAAAGTATGGTACTTACACAACCCACTAGAGAACAATGTAATTGTTGCTCGCCATGCGGGTTTCCTAAGAGGAATACTGATATGTAGTGGTAAGTGGGAGGAAAGTAAAACTCAATGAAAATCAGAGTAATACTTTTCCAGGAACCGATTCCTTAATGGAACACAAATAGTTCATCAAGGATGAAACTATACCAATAATCTTCGAATACACAAGAACCACGTAAGTCGGAGAGAGTCAGAAAACAACCTGGGAGGTATGGGTTTCTGATCTCACCTCGAAAAGATGTCAATCTTATTGAGGAATACTAACTGACTACGTATGAGGAAATGATACAAGGTAACGACTCCCTATTATGGAAAAGTACCATGATATCCGAAATGGATTCCATATATACCAACTAAGTTTGGATACTAGTTGTTGTACCGCAAGGCATTGTGCCTATTGGTACTATATAAGTCTTCAAGTAAGACATACATGGAAGGCAATGTAGGAGTTTCTAGAGGTCCCAAGATCAAAACTCAAGCATGAATCATAAGCGAATACAACGACGGAAGTGCGGAATACTTACATCGAGCGGTTGAGAGACGATTTGGCAACAAAAACGAACTGATTCTGCTCACTGCCCACTGCTCATGTGCGCCCACTGCAGCAGTTTGGTGGTCTGATTTGAGCCATTTTGATCAAGAAAAACGAGCTCCAAGCTTCATCAAAACGTTCCTTGCTCATTGGTATACTTCCCTTATCACCTTGGTATGATCCCGGAGTGTGCTAGCACTATTGTTTTGCCACAAAACACACTGTTTCCCTCCATTTTCTTTAAGTCTTGTTCGGCAGTTCACTGCTTCACAAAACCAGAAATGGCGTGAGAGAAGAGAGGAAGAAGAAGAGGAGAGAGAGGAGGGAAAGTGGAGAGTTTGTGTAACGTTTTTTGTGTTATTAAAGTGTATCAATACACATGAAATGAAAAGCAATTTCATTTCAAACACATTTGGGTTTTAATCCCACCACAACATCACCTTTTTTTTAAAAATCCATTAAATAGCCTCACCTACTTACATTGAGAATATAGACAATGTATCATCCCATAAAGGTGACTAGATACATCCATCATTATTCGTGTCAAGTAATGAGACTTCGCGATGTGATTTGCGGGTCCCACTCGTTTCAAAATACGAATGTGTCCGCAAACACTTTCGGGCTCAATTTCGCTAATTCCGAATTAACGAATTTCCGTCGCGACGAGAAGTAAATAATTCGCCTAGCGAAATCACTATTCATGTCGCTAACGAATTAATTCTAAATTAATTCGCTCGCCCGAATTAAAATCTAATTTTAATTCCGCGTCGAAATCTAATTTCGTTTAATATATCAAATATATTAATTCCTCGATTAATTCCAAATCAATGTTTCTCTCTCTTCAATTGATATTTTATCCTAGATAAAGTGTCTCCGAAATTAATCCCAGATTAATTCTCTCTCTCATCATATTAATCCCAGATTAATATAAGTGCGAGTCATACGTCATCGGTGAATCTTTGGGAAGCGACCCATGAGATCCCCGGATATGTTGGCAGTAAATACGGTCGTCGGAGTATCCGAATCACGTACGTAACAAGTACTACGTTCTAACGATTTACGAGACAAGGTCGACTCCTAGCAAAGCACCAAGTCTTCCCAATTCTCCGGACATATTCTTATAAGAATATTAAGATCTGTATCAAGCGTAGTAGTATACAATTGTATTGTGCATATCGGCCCAGTATCGGATAGTCACGTGATAGGCCTAGGGCTGGATAAGTGTCTGCCCCGTACGAAGCACATGTCGGATGTCTGGTAACTAGTCTCTATAATCGGATATACATGACCTTGTCATAATATCCCGATGGCCACGCAGCACTTAAGAGCACTAATACCGTATCCTGCGTGACATCATCTCCACTGTGACTGGAGTGATACTTCCGTCTTGACATCACATCCAATACACTACGACTCTCTGATAAACCCAGAAGTGGTGTACGCAGAACCGGTTAAAGCCTGTACCACCAAGACCAAAGTCTATCGATTATCGTAAGTATTAGCGATGTAAGTCTCAGGTTAAGACTATACACACCTACCTTGATTTCGGCCTCCCATAGACACATAGTCATAATACCAATGGGATTCCGAAGGGTCTATCCAGAGCGAAGCTGTTTCCCGTACCATCGGTGAAACACGACCTCCTATCGCACTTGCATAAGTCTCCAACACTTATGTATATAAGAACTATGCCGTTGTGCCCTCATAACGTGCACAAGTGCAATACTAGCATTCCGCATTATCGATGTCCAGTCTCGATAATACTCCGGCTAGGGATATTTAATGATTAATCCTTCGGGGACTGATACTGTCTCATATCATTCTCAGTCCAGGAACTAATCATAGGGACCTCTCTTCATTTATATATATCTATGGTGATCTAATCACAAATGATAAGAGTGCAATTTCCTTGTCACATAGTTAATTTGCTACAACAACACAATGATCTGTGCAAATAGTGACGCTATGGGTCATTTTGTCCAACAATCTCCCACTTGGCACATAGCCAGTCACTCAAGTGTCCCACACCCGAACTATGTACGGTTCGCTCAAATTGCTGAGGAAAGGTTTTCGTCAGCGGATTTGTTAATTATCGTCTGACGCGATTTACACGATCATCACATCGCCACGATGTATGATCCGAACGAATCAGATGATATAGAAGTATATATCTGGATCGTCGATGAGACCTTTAATCCTTAGCCTGTGCTGACGCCTAGTTCAGCGCTAACAGAACTATATCTAATCTAATTAGATTTATTTTCGATCCAAATGGCTTCTATTGCTGCCTCAGCTGCAGCAATAATCCGCATTTGTTGTTTATTCGGCAACAGTTATCTTGCTCGGAAGATTTCCAGCTCACTGTCCCGTTATTCAAACTTTATAGTACCGCAGTATTTACCGGTTGGGAAACTTGCAGCAGTGATCCCAGTCACTTCAAGTTCTCCTTCTCCATAGTTTAAGACAACATCTTTAGTTCTCTAAGATACTAACAGATGTTCTTAACTTCAATCCAGTGACTATCACTTGGATTGACCCGATCGTGACTCCATATGCTCGAAGCGTATGAGACATCAATACAAGTACATTTTAAATGTACAATTTTCCAGAGAGTGTTAACAACTCCAAATCTATCCCAATAGATCTTTATTCCTTGAATAAGGTTGTTACTCCCCAGAATTCTACGGAGAATTTCTATTGAAAGAATATCCATGAAAGCCAAGCTTTCACAATTGTTTTATGGGAATTTCATTGTCAGTGCCCTCTCCCACTAACCTCCTTATATACACAAGAATTATTTCGTTTTGAGTCAAATCATAAACCATTATGATTATTTCAAAACGTCAGTTCCAAGAACCTTCTGCTTGTTTCAATCCAAACATGGATCGAAAACCCGCAAACCTTGTTTGTTGGTTATACAAAATCGTCAGGATGTTCTAATCATCCTCCAAAAGGTTTCCTTTCAGGAAAGCGATTTTGATATGTAACTGACACATTTCATAAATGAAATATGCAGTTATCAACAAGCATCTTCAAAATGGATTTACCATGGCAACAGGTAAAAGGTTGAACCGTTATTAACACAATGTTGTTGATAACGATACCTTTCAATCAAAAGTCCAGCTTTGTACGTTGGTATGTTGCCTTCCATGTATGTCTTCCTTGAAGACGTTTAATGTACCAATAGGCACAATGCCTTGTGGTACAACAACCAGTATCCAAAATAGTTGTTATATATGGAATCCATTTTGGACTCATGGCACTTTGCCATAAAGGGAGTTGATACCTTGTATCATTCCTCGTACGTAGTCGGTTGGTATTCCTCAATAAGATTTACATCTTTATGAGGTTAGATCAGAAACCCATACCCTAGGTTGTTTTCTGACTCTATCCGATCTACCATGTTCTTGTGTATTCGAAGATTAATGGTATAGATTCATCATTGATGAACTATTTGTGTTCCATTACGGACCTGTGCCTTGAATAGTATTACTCCGATTTTTCA
>SKCR01054160.1:0-48618 GCA_019454045.1 Zanthoxylum bungeanum | reverse complement strand
GATTAAACCTTTGGGGACTGATACTGTCTCATATCATTCTCAGTCCAGGTACTAATCATATGGACTTTCGCCATTTATAAGTCAAAGTAAATAATATTACAAAACGGCAAAAGGCAATTTCATTATCACATAGTTAATTTTGTACAATAATACAATATCATTTACAAACAGTGACGCTATGGGACATAATGTCTAACAGTTACCAGATATCCGATATGTGTTTCGGACGGGGCAGACACTTATCCAGCCCCAGCCCTAGCACGTGATTATCCGATACTGGACCGATATGCACAATACAATTGTATACTACGCTTGATACAGATCTTAATATTCTTATAAGGATATGTCCGGAGAATTGGGTAGACTTGGTGCTTTGCTAGGAGTCGACCTTGTCTCGTAAATCGGTAGAACGTAGTACTTGGTACGTACGTGATTCGGATACTCCGACGACCGTATTTACGGCCAATATATCCGGAGATCTCATGGGTCGCTTCCCGATAATCCACCGATGACGCACAACTCGCACTCTTGAATAATCTGGGATTATACAGAAGAGAGAGAAAATTAATCTAGGATTAATTACGGAGATATTTTATTTATGATAAAATATCGTATAGAGAGAGAACGATTAATTTGGAATTAATCGTAAAATTATTATATTCGATATAATAATCGAAATTCGATTTCGACGCGAAATTAAAATTAGATTTTAATTCGGGCAAACGAGTTAATTTAGAATTAATTCGTTAGCGACGTAAATAATAATTTCGCTAGGCGCAATTATTTATTTAAATTCGATTTAATTAACGTCGCGACGTAAGTTCGGTATTTT
Source organism: Zanthoxylum bungeanum (assembly GCA_019454045.1). Lineage (NCBI taxonomy): Eukaryota > Viridiplantae > Streptophyta > Magnoliopsida > Sapindales > Rutaceae > Zanthoxylum > Zanthoxylum bungeanum. The sequence continues at coordinate 47,786 of SKCR01054160.1, read as the reverse complement.
GGAAATATCGAACCCGAACGCGTGAGTGCACGTGGGCCCACTTTCGTTTGGAAACGTGTGGGGCCCACATGACACATGTCATATTATGCATTATTTAATTCTAATGCATTGCATGGAGATAGTGTACAATGCACTCAATGGTTTTGCATGGAAATTGAGTGTTTGACACTCTAAGCCATTGCATGATTTGTGTCATAAGTTTATTATTAATTTAATTAATATTATGGCATAAATATAAATTGATTTTTGGTAACAAAAATTAATTGATCTCTCCCATTCTCTCTTCTCACCTCACGCCCAAACTGAAAAATGTTACTGGTTTTGGAAGCCAAAAATCGTGAGCAAGGGAAGCCAAGAGTTGGGTTTTCATGGTGAAAACCGCAAGTGCTAGCACACTACGAGTCTTGTGAAGGTGGTAGGGAGGTTCACCCATGAGGCGGGACTCATCCGACGGAGTTTGGAGCTTCGTTTTGAGACCCGAAACTGCCAAGACAGTGAGCATGGGCTGCTGCAGTGGGCTTACAAAGGCAGTGCGTTTTTGGCTTCGATTCGTCTTCAATTCGACATAACCGATCAATGTGAGTATTCCGCTACCTCCGTTGATGTATTCACGCATGTTTTCATGTCTTGTTTGATCTTGGGACCTTAGAAAAACTCAACATAGAGGAATAACGTACTAATGGCTAAATCATTCTTAAGGACCAAGTAACATAATAACGACCTAATCATGCTTGAATACCATCTCACGAACACATCAAATAGATAAATGCGGGAATACAAATAAATGATAACAGTAAAAGTGTCAATTAATGGAATGTTATGATTAATTATATAATACAAGAGAAATCACCCAAGAAGCAATTATGCATGAAATGAAAATGAATCAGTTCAGTGTATGTGCATTCGTGTAGCGTTTGAAAATACGTTCGAATGGTAAACAGCAGGTTTGCGTTCGTATAGCGTTCGAGAATGCGTTCGAACGGGACAAGACCTGATGTATGATAAAACAAAACACATGAACGTTCGAGTAGCGTTCGTAAATGCGTTCGAACGGTAAACAGAAGGTTCACGTTCGTATATCGTTTGAGAACGCGTTAGAATGGGACCATACCTGATGCAGGATAAAACAAATAAAATACGTGCGCGTTCAAGTAGCGTTAGTAAACGCGTTCGAACAGTAAACAGAAGGTTTGCGTTCGTATAGAGTTTGAGAACGCGTTCGAACGGGACCAGACCTGATGCATGATAGACGACACAACGCATACATAGATAAGAAAATCCAGAATGTAGGACTCCTTGTGCCCGATTTAACTCATTCCCATTCAATCGGGTGTACCTCATCCGTCGCGATAAAACATCATGGTAAAGGTAGCCTTTAGGCATTTTCCCTTGAATGGAGGACCTTAAATCCACCCTAGTTAGCCCATGCGCACTAGAATGCAATGCATGCGTAAATAAAGCAATGATATGGAAAGGGTAAATGACATAATAAAAGGCGCGGCAAAACATCGTGGTAAGGTAGCCGTCAGGCATTTCCCTCGAATGGAGGACCTTGAAACCACCCTAGTTAGCCCATGCGCACTAGAATGCAATGCATGCGTAAATAAAGAAATGATATGCAAATGGTAAATGACATAATAAAAGGCGCGGCAAAACATCGTGGTAAGGTAGCCTTCAGGCATTTCCCTCGAATAGATGACCTTTAATCCACCCTAGTTAGCCCATGCGCATTCTGTTACCATGCATATAAAATAAAGACAACAATATAGGACCTTGTATGCTCGGTTGAGCATATCTCACATTCAACCAAACATACTTCGTCCGGCGCGGTAAAGTATTGTCGTAAAGGTAGCATTTTGGACTTTTCTCCCCTCAAATTGAGAACCTTTAGACTAACATATTAAGCCCATGCGCATTACATCACAATGCATAGAAAGTAAAATGCAGAAAGTAACAACATACTAACGATTAAATCATGCTTAAAAGATAAATAACATGCTAACAACCCAATCATGCTCGAATACAAGGTTGGATGAAACAAAATGTGTGAATCTCTCAAGTGATACGTGGTATTGTATCCCGAGTGCAAACCGCAATACCGTCCATTCAGATTCGGCTACGGAATTTACGTCCGGGTTTCCATCCGATATACTACAAGAGAGAACACATATTTCATTCATTCAAGGACCACAACATATATCAACAAACGACTCTCATGCGAGGGAATTATAATAAACAACAAAAAAGATGAGAATAAATAAAAATGGTGCCCTCAGATCTGTATCATTCGGTTCAAGGGTTGGTTTGCGTGTTGTAGTGTTGATGTGTATCTGTTGGTGTGTTTTTGAGTCTTAGGGCTGTGTCGTTTATGCTTGGCTTAGGGCTATGTGTTTTTGAGATTGAGCTAGGAGAGTTTTGGGTGTTAATGCTTTGCAGAATTTCTGTGATTTATATGTATGTGCTAGGGTGTGAAATGTTGGTTTAAGCTTCTTTTTATAGGCAAAGGCTAGGGTTTCTAAGGTTTGAATAGGATGGATCAAGTAATTATGGGGGGAATATTTTGATTAGTGTCTCACAAAGAAAAATCTTCTTAAGTTAGGGATGAGATTTGGTTTGATTGTGAAGGTGATATATTTGATTTGTTTATTTAGGTATGTGAATTATTTAGATTGGGATGTGATTTATTTAATTTAGGAAGGATATTATTTTAATTTGTCACATGTTTTAAATGTTTTAATTATTTTTGGATCGGTTTTGGTGGGCTAAATGGGCTTGGGTGTGAGGCTAGCAACAAAACCAGAAGTACCGACACCGTTCGAACGCCTATTTGAATGCTGCACGAACGCCCGTAATCTGCTTGACGTTCGAACGTGTTCACGAACGCAGCACGAACAAAAGGAGTGAACATGTGAATTGAATCCGATGACATACTTATTCTGAATTTCCCATTCCGACATTCATTTCCCGCGACTTTCGCAACCTAAAGAGTAGTGCCTCCGTACGAGACTCATCATCGGGACTTATATGCAAAATGCAGTGCCTACAATCGCCCCAATTTGATGGGACTTGTGCAGTGTGTGACAATGAAAATCCTATCAAAGTTGCGCAATGCATTTTTACTTACCTGGCTTGCCAGCTGCCACCTGACTTGCCTGCTGCTTCGAGCTGATTTGATGAAGCAGTGGACCTCGATCATGTGATGCATCCCAATAACTACAACCGACAACGGGGGCCTCAACCTTGGGATGCATCCCAATACCGCTGATAATGTGGGCCACGACCTTGGGACGCATCCCCAAAAATGATAATGCAAGGGGACCAACGACCCTGGGACGCATCCCGATAACTACAACTGACAACGGAGGGCCTCGACCCTAGGACGCATCCAGATAACATTGACAATGTGGGTCACGACCCTGGGACGCATCCCTAAAACTGCTGATGATGTGGGTCATGACCCTGGGACGCATCCCCAAAACTGTTGATGATGTAGGCCTCGACCTTGGGACACATCCTCAAACTGCTGATGATGTAGGCCTCGACCCTATGACGCATCCTCAAACTGCTGATGATGTATGCCTCGACCTTGGGACGCATCCCCAAACTACTGATGATGTGGGTCACGACCCTGGGACGCATCCCCAAACTGCTGATGATGTGGGTCACGACCCTGTGAAGCTTCCCTAAACTGCTGATGATGTAGGACTCGACCCTGAGACGCATCCCCAAACTGCTGATGATGTAGGCCTCGACCCTGGGACGTATCCCCAAACTGCTGATGATGTGGGTCATGATCTTGGGACGCATCCCCAAACTGCTGATGATGTAGGCCTCGACCATGTGACGCATCCCCAAACTGCTTATGATATGGGTCTCGACCCTGGGACAGATCCTCAAACTACTAATGATGTAGGCCTCGACCCTGGGATGCATCCCCAAGCTGCTGATGATGTGGGTCACGACCCTGGGATGCATCCCCAAACTGCTGATGATGTAGGCCTCGACCACAAACTGATACTGATTCCTTCCTGAAACTAATGACACTGTACTGTTGCTGCTTCTGGTTGGCTTGCTTTTGACGCTATCGCTTTTTCTTCTTTGAAACCTGTTATTACAAAACAGAACAAACACAAAAAGAACACAAATATGTTACGTGTATGCATGCATGCATGAATGAGTTTCCTACCCCGTTGGGTTAGGTCTTCTGTCAAGCATGGTAACATAATGCGCATGGGCTAATGCAAACCTTCTGTTTACCGTTCGAACGTGTTTACGAACGCTACTTGAACGTTCATGCATTTTATTGTATCATGCATCAGGTCTCTTCATGTTCGAACGCGTTATCAAACGCTATACGAACACAGACATTCTGTTTATCGTTCGAACGCGTTATCAAATGCTACTCGAACACTTGCATTCTGTTTACCGTTCGAACGTGTTTACAAATGCTACACGAACGCGTACACACTGGACATATTCTTTTATCACGTTTCATGCATGTTTGTTCTCCTAGTCATTCCCTTCCCCATCATATGTTTAGTTAGCTCTCTTCAATATTTATGCACTTAATTGCCTCTCTTTAATATGCATGCTTGAACAATCATTGTCCATTTACGTTTCCATGATCATCAATGTAATGCGTTTGTGAAATTATGTTTTTATCGTTATTTCAATCTACTTTTATGCATGCAAGCTTAAACATAGGTTATATGAAAATAGGTTATAGGCAAATGTAGATACGAGCTTTGTTTCTATGCTTGTGAACTTAGAAATAGAATACCCTTGGAAATATATGTTGCTAGATTCGATTAAATTATTGCACAAATCATATCATTACAAGTGGCATAAGTAAGGGACCATTCCGAACACAACGGTTTGAGGTATTCCCTTGCGAGGGGTGAGTGCGGCCTTAAATCATTTTCCTGGTTCACACCGGGTGGTGACTCCATGTTATTTCTTCGGTTTAGTTCCCCCGTGGGCTATTCCGTACTCCCAACGGGCCGCGAGCCCGGAACAGTGTCGCCGATTTCTGTGTCCTACAGTTTGGCGACTCCACTGGGGATAGAGAATTGGCCCCAAAATAATGCCTTGTAATGATTGTGATTTATTCTTTAATTAACTGTGTCTACTGTGGGTTGAAAGGGGTTTTATCAAAGGCACTTTTAAGGCTAGGTAATAGTTTGATGTCTTCCCTCATTCACTACCTTTCTATAAGGAAAAGCTGCGAAGGCACCTAGATAATCATGTACTTGTAGCCTACCGTGATGGACTAATTTCGAGGACTCGTTGTTTATTCCTGTCACCAAGCGATAAGAGCCTAAGAGGCTTGGGTTTTTAAGAGAGTTCGCTCCACCCTCCCTCTGGGGAATCTTCAACGGGAAATCTATTTGACAGTCAGTCACACACCATAACTCATTGGCACGTACCGTAAGGTATCAAAAAGGTGCGCTCACTTGGTTGCTCGAACCCTTGAGTGGGGAGTCCTAGTTGTGGGCAATCCTTCACCAGCGAGAGAAACAGAAACTGACTGAATATGTTGGTGTGTGGATGGATTGCATGGTGGATGGGCTGAATATGTTGCATGGGGTTTTGAGTCGAGGCTAATGTTTGAAACAGAAACTGACTGAGTGAAACCGTGGCGGGCTAGTGAGTCCGAATCTAGTGAGGTGCTAATTTTGATGGTTTTCTTTCCTTCTGGCATTCGTTTCCTGCAACTTCCGTAACTTTTCAGGTAATGCCTCCATACAAGGCTCATCATTGGGCTTATGCAAAAATACAGTGTCTACAGTCCTATATCAAAAACATCCAAATCTTTGGCCACATCTCCTCTTTGGCATTTTGTTATTTATTTTTTTATTTTATTCACTTTCCTCATTATTTTATTATTTCGCATTTATTTTGTTATCTATATTTTCATCGTTATTTCATTATTTGCCTTTTATTTTATTTATTCATGTTAGTGATTATCCGCATATGCATGGTTATATTTTTTATGTCTGTTTACATTGCATTGATGATTATGCATGTTATTATCCCTTGCGGTATATCGGATGGAAACCCAGACGTAAATTCCGTAGCCGAATATGAATGGACGGTAGTGCGGTCTATACTTGGGATACAACTCCACGTACCACTAGGGAAATATTCATATATGCGTGATTAACCCTCTTTTGTTTGCTATTATTTATCGACGCTTTTCCCGCTTATCTTTGTTTATTATAGTTTTCGTTACCTCATCTTGTACTTCTTAATTAATATGCTTTATGAACTATGTTATTGTGGTTATTATTTTGATTGGGTATGTTTTTATGTCTTTATTCGCTTTTTTGCATGAATTGCATTAAGACTTGGCTATACCATTATGTGAACCCGTCCATTATACTGGCATAAGAGCCTAAGAGGCTTAGGTTTTTAAGAGAGTTCGCTCCACCCTCCCTCTGGGGAATCTACAACGGGAAATCCATTTGACAGTCAGTCACACACCATAACTCGTTGGCACGTACCGTAAGGTATCAAAAAGGTGCGCTCATTTGGTTGCTCGAACCCTTGAGTGGGGAGACCTAGTTGTGGTCAATCCTTCACCAGCGAGAGAAACAGAAACTGACTGAATATGTTGGTGTGTGGATGGATTGCATGGTGGATGGGCTGAATATGTTGCATGGGGTTTTGAGTCGAGGCTAAGGTTTGAAACAGAAACTGACTGAGTGAAACCGAGGCGGGCTAGTGAGTCCGAATCCAGTGAGGTGCTAATTTTGGAGGTTTTTTTTCCTTCTGGCATTCGTTCCCGCAACTTCCGCAACTTTTCAGGTAATGCCTCTATACAAGGCTCATCATTGGGCTTATGTAAAAATACAGTGTCTACAGTCCTATATGAAAAACATCCAAATCTTTGGCCACATCTCCTCTTTGGCATTTTGTTATTATTTTTTTATTTTATTCACTTCCTCATTATTTTATTATTTCGCATTTATTTTGTTATCTATATTTTCATCGTTATTTCATTATTTTGCCTTTTATTTTATTTATTCATGTTAGTGATTATTCGCATATGCATGGTTATATTTTTTATGTCTGTTTACATTGCATTGATGATTATGCATGTTATTATCCCTTGCGGTATATCGGATGGAAACCCAGACGTAAATTCTGTAGCCGAATCTGAATGGACGGTAGTGCGGCCTATACTTGGGATACAACTCCACGTAACACTAGGGAAATATTCATATATGCGTGATTAACCCTCTTTTGTTTGCTATTTATTTATCGACGCTTTTCCCGCTTATCTTTGTTTATTATAGTTTTCGTTACCGCATCTTGTACTCTTAATTTAATATGCTTTATGAACTATGTTATTGTGGTTATTATTTTGATTGGGTATGTTTTTATGTCTTTATTCGCTTTTTTGCATGAATTGCATTAAGACTTGGCTATACCATTATGTGAACCCGTCCATTATACTGGCATAAGTAAGGGACCATTCCGAACCCAATGGTTTGAGGTCTTCCCTTGTGAGGGGTGAGTGCGGCCTTAAATCATTTCCCAGTTCACACTGGGTGTCGGTTCCTTTATTCTCTAATTTAGTCCCCCGCTGGCTACTCCGTACTCTCTATGGGCTGCGAGCCCAACAATGTCGTGGTCGCCGAGCATCATAGGCATATCGATAAACCCTGCTTCGTTCCTACAGATGGCGACTCCACTGAGGATAGAGAATCGGCCTCAAAATAATATATTATAGTGTCCGTGGCTTTGGCTTTGGTTACCCAAGTCTCATATATTTTTCATACCATTCTTACCACGATGGCGTCATGTATCATGAAGTCGCTTTCACTAAAGGCGGCGGATCATTGTGTGATGACCATCACTTGTTGGCACGTACCTGTTGGACAATTATGACCCATAGCATCACTATTTGTACAGAACATTGCGTTGTTGTACAAATTAACTATGTGACAAAGGAAATTACTCTTTTATCATTTGTAATTGGATTACCGAGATACATAAATGATAAAAGTCCATATGATTAGTACCAGATTAATAAGATATGAGACAATATTAATCCACTAAGGTTTAATCATTAAATATCCCTAGTCGTAGTATTATCGAGACGGACATCGATATATGCGGAATAGAATAGTATACACTTGTGCGCGTTATGGAAGCGTAATGACATAGTTCTCGTATATTTAGGTATTGGATACTCATGCAATTGTAATAGGAGGTATTGTTTACCGATGGTACGGAAACAGCTTCGCTCTAGATAGACCCCTCGAAATCTCATTGGTAGTATGACTATGTGTCTATGGGAATCCGAATCAAGGTAGGTGTATTTGGTCTTAACTTGAGACTTGCATCGCTAATGCTTGCGACAATCAATATACTTTGGTTTTGGTCATTCGGGGCTTTAACAGGTTTTGTATACGCCTCTTCTAGGTATACTGAGAATCGTAGTGTATTGGGTGTGATGTCAAGATGGAAGTATCACTCCAGTCATATGGAGATGATGATCACGCAGGATACCGAACTAGTACTCTTAAGTACTGCAGTCATCGGGAAATATGACTAGGTCATGTTTATCCGATTATAGAGGCTAGTTACCAGAGATCTGATATATGCTTCGTACGGGGCAGACACAATTCCAGCCCTAAGCCTAGCATGTGATATCGATACTGGATCGTAATACGTAATACTACGTATACTAAGCCTGACATAGATTATATATTCCTTAAAGAATATTTCTGGACAATTGGGTAGGCACGGTGCTTTCTAAAAGCCAACCATGTCTTGTAAATAGGTAAGAACGTGGTACCAGGTACGCACGTGTTCGGATAGTCCGACGACCAGATTTACTGCCAACATATCCAGAAAATTCATGGGTCGCTTCCCCGAGATTCACCGATGACGTATGACTCGAATATAATTAATCTAGGATTAATTATAAGAGAGAGAAAATTAAATTAGGATAATTGCGAAGAAAGATTTTATCTGGGATAAAAATCCATTTGAAAGAGGAGAGAACGATTAATCAGAATTAATCGATAAAATAATATATTCGATATATTAATGAAATTAGATTTCATACATAATTTAAATTGGATTTGAATCGGGCAAACAAATTATTTTAGAATTAATTCACGAGCGACTTTATAATAATTTTGCGAGGCATTATTATTTAATTAAATTTGATTTAATTAAGTCACAACAGAAAATCGTTAATTCAGAATTAACGAACCGACCCCGGAATGTGTTTGCGGGCCCACTCAGATTTTGAATCAAGTGGGCCCCACAACAAGTCACATCATTGGTCATTTACTTAACTTTTGTTTGATGAAAGTTAGTAAAGATTTTTTGAGATAACTTGTTTCTTACACAAGTGTCAAGTGTGATGGACTTTTACCAAACATTTGATTTTAGTATATCATTTTGGTTTTTGGAAAAATCAAATACAAGTTACAATTCACTCTTCTCCTCTCTCTCTCATTGGCGTGAACATCACCCATTTTTCTCTCACTGGGCGTGAACATCACCCATTTTTCTCTCCACTTCGGCGTGAACCTAAGGTTCATTCTCTTTGATTTTTGATTAAAAAAATCTATAGTGCTAGCACACAAATGATCATACAAAGGTGATAGGGAAACATCCCTTGAGTTTGGAATTCAAAAAGAGGAGCTTAGAGCTCAACATACAATAAAATGAGGAGCTTGGAGCACTACACAAAGGATCAAATTTTTGAGATCCTACATCCTCATTGTCGATCAATGGGAGTACTTTTTCCGCAAACTTCGTTGATTATTCATACATGTTTTATGCTTAATTGATCATTGGCTAGTTCTTAGATAACCTAACAATTGGTATCAGAGCCTAATTTAAGCATGAAATGGATTAGGGTTCATAATCTTGAATTTGGGTAATTTTGCTTGGAGCATGATTTAATGAAATTGAGTGTTTGAGTATGCTTAGATTATGATAACTAAGAGTTATGCATGATTAATTTTATGAAAAATTGATTGGATTAATTTTCCAAATTTGCTTACATTGGCCGAGACTTTGGACCATTAAATGTCATGGTGACTTTGATTTTTTAGCCATTGGATGTGTTTAGAATGTTTGGATATATTGATTTGTGATTTAATTGGATTGAAATCAAAATCGGATATAAAAATACCATATTGCCTTGACTATAATATCATGTTTAAGACTTGATTTTGTTTCAATAATGTTGGACATGTATTGAAAATAAATAAAATAAAGATTAATTATGTAAATTGATATTTTGGAAATGTTAATTTAAATAATTAATTATGGGTATACACTTTAATTAATTAAATTATGAAATTTGGAATATTAGAATATAATTAATTTGGGCTTAATTTGGAATTGGGCTAAAATTATTATATTGGGCCTAATGGGCTTGGTGGGCCAAGTTGGTTTATGACAATTGGATTGAATCCAAATTGGGCCTAAACATTTCATTAAGTCCAAATATAATAAATGGGCATTTTAAAATTAATTGGGCCTAATGGGCCAAAATTAATTTTGTGGCAAATGGTGATTCCTTATGGGCTTTGGTTGCCAAAGTCATGCCTTAAGAAATTAATTGAAAGCCCATTGGACTTTAATTAATTGCATTGGATGTTAATTGGGTTTTGAGACCCATTAAGATTAGATTTAGAATCTAAGTCGTAAAGGCGCGCATTAAAAGTGTAATTATTTATTTGGAATTAAATAAAGAATTAGTATTGAATAAAATTAATTGGATTTAAAATTGTAGTTTGATATAATTCAAGAATACGCCACTTTGAGCACTTATTCTTAAAACGAGTTGGACTTGAGCAAATCCAATCATTGTTTGAACATTGGATGGTCATTAATCAAAGATTTAATTAATTGGATTATATTGATTGATAACATGCTTTGTGTGAATACATGGATTATTGTATGAATAATGTATATCAGATGGATATTAGATGGGTGAAGGCAATTTTGGAAATTCTTGTAATAAATTTAGAATTATATTAAATTGGACCTGCGTGTCCAGCCTTATCTATCGACTCTTTGTAATTCTCTTCTCACCAACTCCCCTCAATGTAAATGAGGTTTCTTTAGAAGTATTATGTAATTGGGTAGAGTATGAATAATGCTAGCCGGGGAGAGGAAATAGAGAGATTTGTTCTAGGAACAAAATGTTTTATACATCCATCAGCATATCATTATTAATTTTATCGCGCCTTATTATGCTTTTAGAATGCATGCTTAAGGGTGTATGATGAGACCTAATCAAAGATAATAAATTGGTTGCCAATTTACGCGAAAAACCCTCAATCAAATATTAAACGTTTTCCTTCCATTGAATGGTTCTCTCTCAAGATCCAAGATTGGCATTGGTTTGTTGGCCAAAGTCAAGATCAATGTCCATCGCATATGTGTTTGAATCATGAAAGCTTTATTCCATATCGTAAGCCTTGCGCAAGTTGTGATTTGTTGGCCAAAGTCAAGGTCACTTTTTGTTCATCGGCCTTGATTACGAAGCTTTCCCACTGTCAATGGGACACGCTTAGCTGGTTTCATTAAGCTTGTTGAGCCAAAGCCAAGGCTTAGTTGATTCAGAGGAAAAAGGTTAGGGAATATATCAAATATATTGGCATATATTTGATATAGTTTCGGACTTTGATGTTCACCTACTGGATCTAGGAAGTGGATGAGATCCAATTGATCTTAGAGATCTACCTAGTTAAGTTTCATACAATTTGATAGCCAAAGTCAAGGTTGTGTGTTATTAACGGGATCCTAGCCCACTAGGAAACTAGGTTTCCCGAAACTCCACATAGGGTTAGAGGCTCGCCGAAAATAGTGGGAGACAAGTATTAAATTTGCAATTTCATTAACTACTTGCCAATAGGCGCTCATTTCAAATTTTCGTCATTAAAAATTAATATATTAGTTGGACTAATATTCAATATATTTTAATTAACAGTTGGACTGTATTCAAACTACTTCATTTATTGTTGGTTATATAATTGGATTATAGTAATCAATACATTTGAATTTAACCAATCAAATAGTAGTTGATTATATAGTTAGACTATAGAAATCATTATAGTACCCGAAATCGTTGATTGGATAGTTGGACTATTGGAATCAAGATAATGAAAGATAACGTTTAAAACATAATCCTGGGGTGAAAATGTCTTTAAGCGGCTTTAATTTTCAGATTGGGAATAGAACATCAGGATAGTCCTGGGAGCCGAGAAATTACTTTATTTGATAGAGTAACATCTCGGGCCTGAGCCCGGAGTTGAGAAAATAGTGGAGCATGAGCTTTGGAAGACTCATGGGATGATAACTTTAATGCTCAATCTGTTATGCTTGCCGCAATGATTCCTTAATTTCTTTGTCAGAACTAAGGATTAGATCCTTATAGTATGATATTGAAATTGAAGGATCTTCATAGATATATTCTTAGATCTTAGAAGTACTAATTGCAAAAGAAAACTCTTGGAGAGTTAATGGCTATGCTCAAGGAGACAGAGCCAGAGCTTGCAAAAAGGGAAGAAGCGCAAGGTGCATCTTACTTCAACATCCCAGAAGGTCAAGGCTTGGCCGAAGGCTTCTATGGATATGAAATAGGGGCAAAGGAAAAATCGTCACAGTCTTCTAGGAAGACAAAAGACATATCCCAAGATGTCTGCCTAAACTGTGGAAAACGGGGTCACTGGAAGCGTGACTGCCATATGGACAAGGCAGACATGAAGGAAGTGAAGACGGACAAGGGTCCGGCTTCAGGTATGTTTTGTTATTAACATGTCCACTGCTGGTTTTAAAATTGGATTTTAGATACTTGATACGGGATGTGGTATATAAATATATGTACTGATGTGCGGGATCTGCTGATTAGCAGGATACTGACTTCAGGTGAGATCGACCTATGAGTCAGAGAAACAGGACATGAGTCGCTGTTTTGGCCATAGAAACCTAAGTTTTGGAACTGCCCTTTGGGCATGTACTTAAATTAGGAGACTGTTATAATGTACCTAGTTTGATTAGAAACATTATCTCTATATCCAGGATAACCGTTGTGGGTTATACCTTTATATTTTAGAACACTAAGTGTTTTATTTATAAAGATGATATTGAGAAAAAGCACATTAGATTTGAATAACAGTGTTATATTTAGAATATAAATTAATCTCATACATATAATATGACAAACAAATAGCTCTAACTGAATTAATCAGATGAGACTTATTTGTGGCATTGTTGTATGTGACACATTAACAAGACTTGTATATCCACACTTTTGAAGAGTGGGTACTAGGATAGATTTGATTGTAATTCAAATAATGTCTACGAATCTAGTTTATTAGGCAAAGTGCCTAAAAAACCTTTTACTTGGTAAAAGTGCAAATGCCACCGATCTGTTAGCCCTCGTTCATGGTGACGTTAGTGGGCCCATGTCTAGCTAGGCTAGAGGTGGATATGAATACTTCGTAACCTTTACGTATATGGCATCGCGTTACGGTTATGTGTATCTTATGAAACACAAGTTAGAAACTTTTGAGTAATTTAAAGAGTTTCGACACGAAGTAAGAAAAATAGACCGGTAAAAGTATTAAAAACATTACGGTCGGACCATAGTGAAAATACTTAAAACATATGAGTTTCAGATTACCAGTAAGAGTATGGTATTCTTTCACAATGGACTCCTCTCGGGACACCTCATTTGATGGTTGTGTCGAACAGAGAAACCGAACTTTGTTGGACATGGTTTAAGGTAATGATGAGTCGTCTGAGCTACCTTTTCCTTCTAGGGATACGTATTAAATAGTGCAATACTTATTTTGAATAAGGTTCTGTCAAAAGTCTGTTGGACAGACTCTATATTAGATATTAACAGGAAAGAACCGGGTTTCACATTCTTGAAGATTTGGAATGTTAGGCATACGCTAAAGTTTGGATGATACTAAACTAGAACCCAAATCAGATAAGTGCCTATTTGTAGGTTTTCCTAAGGAAACCAAAGTATAATACTTATACAACTCACAAGAGAATAATTTAATTGTTGCTCTCCATGCGGTTTTCCTAAGAGGAATTCCTATATGCAGTGGTAAGTGGGAGGAAAGTAAAACTCGATGAAAACCAGATACCAATAATCTTCGAATACACAAAACCGCGTAGGTCGGAGAGAGTCAGAAAACAACCTGGGAGGTATGGGTTTATGATCTCACCTCATGTAGATGTTAGTCCTATTGAGGAAGACGAACTTGCTACGTATGAGGAAGTGATATAAGGTATCGACTCCTTTTATGGCAAAATGCCTTGAAGTATGAAATGGATTCCATGTATACCAACTAAGTTGGACACTGGTTGATGTACTAGAAGGTATTGTGCCTATTGGTACTATATGAGTCTTCAAGGAAGACATACATGGATGGAAACATACAAATGCACACAGCTAGGCTTGTATAGAAAGAGTACCGTCAACGACATAGTATCGACTACAACGAAACTTTTTCACCTATTGCCATGATTAAATCCATTCGGATAATGCTTACTAATGCTGCATGTTTCATTTATGAAATATGGCAGCTGAACGTCAAAACCGCTTTCCTTAACGGAAACCTTTTGGAGGATGTTTATCAACATCCTGACGGTTTTGTCATAACAAAAACATGCAAACAAGGTTTGCTTGTTAAATCGATCCATTTATGGATTGAAGCAAGCATTGCGTTCTTGGAACTAGGGTTTTTGTTGGTTTATTCTAAAGGTCCCAAGATCAAATCAAGACATGAAAAATGCGTGAATACACCAACGACAGATAGCGGAATACTTACATTGGTTGGTTGAGTCGAATCGAAGACGAATGAAGACATTTTCTTCACTGCCTTTCACGCCCACTGGTGGCAGTCCCTGCCCTGCAAAACAGAAATTTGAGTGAAGAAACAGAGCTCCTAGCTTCGTCGGATGGATCCCGGTCATGGTCGAACCTCCCTACACCTTCGCAAGACTTGTAAGTGTGCTAGCACTGAATTTTCACCATGAAAACAACCCACTCTAGATCTTCCCTCAACCCCCTCACGGTTTTTGTGATGAAAAACAGTGAGCATTGTGTCCCCTTGGGCGTGAGAGAAGATAGCAAAATGAGAGAGAGTTGTTATTGAATTTTGTTACCAAAAATCAATTATATTTATGCCATAATATTATTAAATTAATAATAAACTTATGACACAAAACATGCAATGGCTTAGAGTGTCAAACACTCAAACTCCATGCAAACCATTGAGTGTATTGTACCTATCACATGCAATGCATTAGAATTAAATAATGCATTAAAATGACATGTGTCATGTGGGCCCCACACGTTTCCAAATGAAAGTGGGCCCACGTGCACTCACGCGTTCGGGTTCGATATTTCCGAAATACCAGAGCTTACGTCGCGACGTTAATTAAATCGAATAATTGCGGCTAGCGAAATTATTATTACGTCGCTAACGAATTAATTCTAAATTAACTCGTTTGCCCGAATTAAAATCTAATTTTAATTCCGCGTCGAAATCTAATTTCGTTTAATATATCGAATATATTAATTTACCGATTAATTCCAATTAATCGTTATCTCTCTCTAGACGATATTTTATCCTAGATAAATATCTCCGTAATTAATCCTAGATTAATTTTCTCTCTCTTCTGTATAATCCCAGATTATTCAAGAGTGCCAAGTTGTGCGTCATCGGTGGATTATCGGGAAGCGACCCATGAGATCTCCGGATAGTTGGCAGTAAATACGGTCGTCGGAGTATCCGAATCACGTACGTACCAAGTACTACGTTCTACCGATTTACGAGACAAGGTCGACTCCTAGCAAAAGCACCAAGTCTACTCAATTCTCCGGACATATTCATCAAAGAATATCAAAGATCTGTATCAAGCGTTAGTATACAATTGTTTATTGGCATATCGGTCCAGTATCGGATAATCACGTGCTAGGGATGGGGCTGGATAAGTGTCTGCCCCGTCCGAAACACATATCTGAGTCTGGTAACTAGTCTCTATAATCGGATATTCATGACATGGTCATAATATCACGATTGGATGCAACATCACATAGCACCAATACCGCATCCTTGCGACTAATGATCCCGGAATCATCTCCACTATGACTGGAGTGACACTTCCGTCTTGACATCACATCCAATACACTACGATTCCTGAAAACCCAGAAGAGGTGAACACAGAACCAGTTAAGATCCCCACCACAAAAACCAAAGTTTACCGATTGTCGTAAGTATTAGCGATGCAAGTCTCAGGTTAAGACTATACACACCTACCTTGATTTCGGCCTCCCATAGACACCTAGTATAATACCAATGGGATTCCGAAGGGTCTATCCAGAGCGAAGCTGTTTCCGTACCATCGGTGAAACACGACCTCCTATCGCACTTGCACAAGTATCCAATACTTATATATATGAGAACTATGCCGTTGTGCCCTCACAACGCGCACAAGTGCACTACTAGCTATTCCGCATTATCGATGTCCAGTCTCGATAATACTACGGCTAGGGATATTTAATGATAATCCTTCGTGGACTGATACTGTCTCATATAATCTCAATCCAGGAACTAATCATAGGGACCTCTCTAGATCATATATCTAAATCTTGGTGATCTAATCACAAATGACGAACGACGAGTGCAATTTCCTTGTTACATAGTTAATTTGCTACCACAACACAATGATCTGTGCAAATAGTTACGCTATGGGTCATATTATCCAACATCTCCCACTTGGCACATAGCCAGTCACTCGAGTGTCCTACACCCGAACTATGTAATGTTCGCTGAAATTGCTGAGGAAAGGTTTTCGTCAGCGGATTTGTTCGATTATCGTTTGACGCGATTTACACGATCATCACATCGCCACGATGTATGATCCGAACGAATCAGATGATATAGAAGTATATATCTGGATCGTTGATGAACCTTTAATTCCTTAGCTTGTGCTGACGCCTAGCTCAGCTGAACAGAACTATATCTAATATAATTAGATTTATTTTTGATCCAAATGGCTTCTATTGCTGCCTCAACTGCAGCAATAATCCGCATTTGTTGTTTATTCGGCGGCAACAGTTATCTTGCTTGGAAGATTTCCAGCTCACTGTCCCGTTATTCAAACTTCATAGTACCACAGTATTTAACTGTTTGGAACTTGCAGCAGTGATCCCAGTCACTTCAAGTTCTCCTTCTCCATAGTTTAAGATAGCATCTTTAGTTCTCTGTGATACTAACAGATGTTCTTAACTTCAATCCAGTGACTGTCACTTGGATTGACCTGATTGTGACTCCATATGCTTGAAGTGTATGAGACACCAATACAAGTACATTTTAAATGTACAATTTCCCAGAGAGTGTTAACAACTCCAAATCTATCCCAGTAGATCTTTATTCTCTAATAAAGGTTGTTATCTCCCAGAATTCTACAGAGAATTTCTATTGAAAGCCAAGCTTTCAACAATAGCTATATGGAATATCACTGTTAGTGCAATCTCCACTAACCTCCTTATATACACAAGAATTATTCGTTTTGAGTCAAATCATAAACCATTATGATTATTTCAAAACGACAGTTCCAAGAACCTTATGCTTGCATCAATCCAAACATGGATCGAATAACCCGCAAACCTGTTTGTCGGTTATATAAAATCGTCAGGATGTTGTAACATCCTCCAAAAGGTTTCCTTTTCAGGAAAGCGATTTTGATTTATAACTGACATATTTTCATAAATGAAAATATACTGTTATCAATAAGCATCTTCAAAATGGATTTACCATGGCAACAGGTAAAAAGGTTGAACCGTTATTAACACAATGTTGATAACGATACTTTTCGTCAAAAGTCTAGCTTTGCACGTTGGTATGTTGCCGTCCATGTATGTCTTCTTTGAAGACGTTTAATGTACCATAGGCACAATGCTTATGGTACAACAACTAGTATCCAAAATAGTTGCTATACATGGAATCCAGTTCGGATTCATGGCACTTTGCCATAACAGGGAGTCGATACCTCGTATCACTTCCTCATAACGTAGTCGGATGGTACACCTCCATAAGATTGACATCTTTATGAGGTTAGATCAGAAAACCATACCCTAGGTTGTTTTCTGACTCTATCCGATCTACGAAGTTCTTGTGTATTTGAAGATAATGGTATAGATTCATCATAGATGAACTATTGTGTTCCATTAAGGACTTCGTGCCTTGAACAGTATTACTCCGATTTTCATCGAGTATCACTATCCTCCCACTGACCACTGCATATCGGTATTTCTCTCAGGAAAATCGCATGGTGAGCAACAATTACATTGTTCTCATGTGGGGTTACAAGTACTATATTTAAGGTTTCCCTTAGGATAACCTATATTGGCACTTATCCAATTTGGGTCCTTAGTTTGGTATCATCCAAACGCTATGCCTGGCATACCCAAATTATCAGGAATGAGAAACCTCGTTTCTTCCTGTTCATATCCTATATGATATCTGTCAAACAGATTTATATGGAACCTTATTCTAAATAAGTTTTGCACTGTTAATACATATCCTGTTGAAGGAAACAGTAGCTCAGAGCGACTCGTGATAAACCTTATCTTGTCCAACAAAATTCAGTTTTAGTTCGGACACACGTCAAACTGACGTGTCACGAAAGGAGTCCTCATATGAAAGAATACCGTACTCTTTCATGTACATATGAAACTTACTGCTTAAGTATTTTCCATTACGGTTTTACCGTGTGGCGGCATAATACTATAGCCGATCTGTTTTTCTACTTCGTGTCGAAACTCTAAAGTTTATGATCTGTGTTCTTCAAAAGAAACACATAACCACAACGTGATGCTTGCATCCGTTAAGGTCACGAAATATTCAAGTTCACATCTAGCTTAGCTAGATATGGGCCCACTTACTTCACCATGAATAGGGCTAACAGATCGGTGGCCCTTTTACTATTACCAAGTAAATAGTATTTTAGGTATTTAACCTAATAAACTAGATTCGTAGACCTTATTTGAATAGTCAAATCAGTCCTAGTACCCACTCTCACAAAAGTGTGGATATACGAGTTTGTTTTTATTATGTCCCAGACAACAATGCCACAAATAAGTCTCTATTGATCAAATCAATTTGAGCTATTTATTTGTCATTTTATATGTTTGAGATTTTTCTTTATATTCAAAATATAAATTCTGTTATTTACAATCCAATGTATTTATCTCAGTATCATCTTATATAATGAAACACTTTAGTGTTCTAGAATATAAAGGTTTTATCTGGATCGGATTAAACACTGATATAGAGATAATGTCTCTAGTTAAGCTAGTTACATAATAACATTTCCTAATTTAAGTACATACCCAAAGGGTAGTTCCTAAACTTAGGTATCCACGGTCGAAACAGCGACTTTCGTCCAGTTTCGATTCGCAGAGAAATCTCGGCTTGAAGCCAGTATCCAGCTCACAGCGGATTCTGAACATCAATACATATATTTTATGTACCACACTAAGTATTTAAAATTCAATTTCAATACTAGTAGTGAACATAATTTGACAAATATTTTAAAGTTAGAGCCTCGCCCTTTCTTTAATTCCTTCGTGTCTTCCATATCCAAATGGTAGTCACTTTGGGATATGTCAATTATCTTTTCAATATTTCACAAACCTTCAGGAAGCCTTGGGTTTTAGAATATCGAAATGATGTGCACCTTGTGCTGTTGAGTTTTAAATCAAGTCCCAAGATCAACAAATCAAGCATAAAAACCGCATATGAACACATCAAAGGAGGTGTGGAATCAACTCACATTGAATTCGGTTTTGATGAAATGAAGAAAACAGACCCATTTTCGCACTGCATTTGCTCAGTTTTGGTCCTGTGAACTGCTAGACTGCTCGGTTGTGGCTGTTTTGAACTCCACTATTTTCGGCCATGGATGACTTCCATGGAAGCTCCAAGCTTCAAGCTTCCATGCTCAAGAATCACTTCCCTATCACCTATGTATCACTCATGGTGTGCTAGCACTAAGTCTTCTTCAATTTGCTTCTCAAAAATTCGGTGAAACCAGAAAAATCAAGAAGAAAATCGGCTTGAAGCCGTGATGAAGAAGAGGAGAAAAATGAGAGGGAAAAGAGAAACCGTATGCCTTGCATGTTGGAGAGAGAGAGGACCGAATAATTGATTGTAAAAAGGTAAAAGAAAAAGTAATATATATTATTCATTTATTTTCAAAAAATAAATAAAACATATATATATTCCAAACCTTTTCATATTCCATCTCCTTTACTTTTTACTTTAAGTCACATCACATCACTTTAATAAAGTGACATGTTGTCAAGTCACATCACTCAAAGTGACAATTGATTTGACGCATGATGTGACCAAACGATTTGACGCTTGATGTGACTCGCGTGCCGCGCTCGAATTCGAAATGCGAATGCGCTCGCAATCACTCTCGGCTCGGGTTCGCTAATTCCAAATTAACGAATTTCCGTCGCGTCGTAATTAAATGATTACGCCTAGCGAATTCACTATTCACGTCGCTAACGAATTAATTCTAAATTAATTCGTTCGCCCGAATTAAAATCTAATTTTAATTTCGCGTCGAAATCCCATTTCTAATAATATATCAAATATATTATTTTATTGATTAATTCCAAATTAATCGTTCTCTCTCTTTAATTAATATTTTTATCCCAGATAAAAATCTCCGCAAATAATCCCAGATTAATTTTCTCTCTCATCGAATTAATCCCAGATTAATTCTATTCTCTCTTCTAATTAATCCCAGATTAATCAAAGTGCGAGTCATACGTCATCGGTGAATCTTCAGGAAGCGACCCATGAGATCTCCGGATATGTTGGCATATAATATACGGTCGTCGGACTATCCGAACACGTAAGTACCTCGTACTACGTTTATACCGATTTACAAGACAAGGTTGGCTTCTAGCAAAGCGCCATGCCTACCCAATTCTCCAGAAATATTCTTACAGGAATATATAGATCTGTATCAAGCGTAGTATACCGTAGGTTGTGTATATTGGCCCCAGTATCGGATAGTTCACGTGCTAGGGCTGGGGCTGGATAAGTGTCTGCCCCGTCCGAAGCACATGTCGGATGTCTGGTAACATAGTCTCTATAATCGGATATACATGACCTGGTCACAATATCCCGATTGGTTGCGCAACACTCAAGAGCACTAGTACCGTATCCTGCGTGACATCAACTCCAATATGACTGAAGTGACACTTCCGTCTTGACATCACACCCAATACTCTATGACTCTCTGATAAACCCAGAAGTGGTGTACTCAGAACCTGTTAAAAGTCCCCTACACCAAAACCAAAGTTTACGATTATCGTAAGTATTAGCGATGGAAGTCTCAGGTTAAGACCATACACACCTACCTTGATTTCGGCCTCCCATAGACACATAGTCATAATACCAATGGGATTTTGAGGGGTCTATCCAGAGCGAAGCTGTTTCCCGTACCATCGGTGAAACACGACCTCCTATCGCACTTGCATAAGTATCCAATACTTATATATATGAGAACTATGCCGTTGTGCCCTCACAACACGCACAAGTGCAATACTAGCCTATTCCGCATTATCGATGTCCTGTCTCGATAATACTACGGCTAGGGATATTTAATGATTAATCCTTCATGGACTGATACTGTCTCATATCATCTCAATCCAGGAACTAATCATATGGACCTCTCTTCATTTATATATCTATGGTGATCTAATCACTAATGATGAGAGTGCAATTTCCTTGTCATATAGTTAATTTGCTACAACAACACAATGATCTGTGGCAAATAGTGACGCTATGGGGGTCATTTTGTCCAACATGTGCAACATGCCCAATTGCAAACTTGACTTTTCTCCACTAGAATAGTCAATTAATTCTCCAAGAATTATTAATTGCAATTTTTAATACTTTTAAATCTAAAGATAGATTTATTGTAAGTATATTAATTAAGCACTAAAGTCATCATCCAATAAATCTTCCAAAGACTTTATGCTCTACTATTTGCTTAATTATGGGCTTAGTCATAATAAGTTATTTTATCAAATAAATTAACCTATTATTAATTCCCAATTGAAAATTAAATCATTTAAAACATTTAATCCAAGGATTATATAATTTTAAATATTCAACCTTTCAATTCTTTACTTGATTTTAATAGTCCAACTATTTAAATAATATTAAGGTACTATTTATTATAATGATTACAATAATCCATTATTTAATCAACTATAATTTTAATATGATTACTATAATCCAAGAAAAAATCAACTATCATTTTAATTCAATTATATTGATTACTATAATCCAATTATAAAATCAACTATAATTTTAATATTGATTACTATAATCCAATTATAAAATCAACTATCATTTTAATTCAATTATATTGATTACTATAATCCCATTATAAATCAACTATATATTGAATGAGTTTGTATATAGTCAACTATATATATCTTTAAAACAACATAAAATATTAGTCCGACTAATACTTAATTAATATGACGAGTAAAATAAAGATGAGCGCTTTGGCGAGTATTCGAACGAATGTTGCAAATTCAATACTTGCCACCCACTATTTTTCGTCGAGCCTCTAACCCTCTGTGGAGTACTCGGGAAACCGGTTTCCTAGTGGGCTAGGATCCTATTAAATAACACACAACCTTGACTTTGGCCAATAAAAGCTGTATGCTATTTAACTAGGTAGATCTCACAGATCAATTGGATCTCATCCAATTCCTAGTTCCGGTTAGGTGGACATCCAAGTCCGAAACATATGTATAATGTCAATGTATCCATTACATTTTCCTAACCCTATCCTCCGAATCATCTAGGCCTTGGCTTTGGCCAAAAACAAACCTAATGATTCCAGTTAAGCGGGACCCATTGACGAGGAAAGTTTCGTAATCAATGTCATTGGACAAAAAGTGATCTGACTTTGGCCAATAAAAATCACGATTTGGACAAGACACGATATTGCAACAAAACTCTCATGATTCAAGTACATCATTGATTGACAAAGGTCTTGACTTTGGTCAAAAACAAACCATGCCAACTTCGGATCTTGAACAAGAATCATTCAATGGAAGGATATTTGCTTAATATAGATTGAGGGATTTTCGCGTGCAAATTGGCTACAATTTAATTATCTTTGTTAAGGTCTCATCATCATACACCCTTAAACATGCATTCTAAATACATAATAAAGCGAGTATGAAATAAAATAATAATGATATGCGGATGGATACTTTACACATTGATCCTAGATCAAATCTCTCACTTTCTCACTCAAGCTAGCACTTGTACTACTTCTACCCGTTACACTACACTTCTAAAGAAACCTCATATACATAGAGGGGAATAGGTGAGAAGAGAATACAAGAGAAAGAAGGTGATAAGGTTGGACACGCAGGTCCAATTTAAAAATCGAATTTATTACAACAATTTCTAAAATTGCCCACCCATCTAATATCCATCCGATATGCATTATTCATTCAACACAACCACGTATTCACACACATAAGCATGCTATCAATCATCTAATCAATTAATTAATCTGATAATTAAGTGATCATCCAATGTTCAAACAACGATTTGATTTTGTTCGAGTCAAACTCGTTTTTTGCGAATAAGTACTCAACGTACGAATTCATGAATTAAATTAAACTACATAATTAAATCCAATTTAACATGTATTTAATACTAATTCACTATTCAATTCCAAATTAAATATTGCACTTTATATTAATAAACCTTTACGATTTAAATTCCAAATTCAATCGCGTCGGGACTCAAAGCCCGATTAACGT
Source organism: Zanthoxylum bungeanum (assembly GCA_019454045.1). Lineage (NCBI taxonomy): Eukaryota > Viridiplantae > Streptophyta > Magnoliopsida > Sapindales > Rutaceae > Zanthoxylum > Zanthoxylum bungeanum. The sequence goes on along the minus strand of SKCR01054160.1, from coordinate 23,902 downwards.
CCAACGTCAATTCAATGAAGTCCAATGGGCTTTAACTAATTTCTTTAGGCATGGGCTTCGGCAACCAAAGCCCAATAGTGGAATCACCCAAAATGCCTTAGAAAATCAATTTCGGCCATTAGGCCCAATTAAACATTAAAGGTTCATTAGTCGCAATTGGGCTTTATGGTTAAGGTTTTGGGCCCAATTGGATCCAATCCACTTGGCCTAAACCAAACTTGATAAATCAAGCCCAAAAGGCCCAATTACAACAATTCAAGCCCAAATCCAATTTAAGCCTAAATAATTAAATTACACTAATCCAATTACGCAATTTAATTACCTAAAGTGCATTACATGATTAATCGACTAAATCAATATTTTTAAAACACCAAATTAGTCTTATTAATCATATTCAATTCATTATTATATGTCCAACATACAAATTGAAAAATCAAACCCATTACATGCTTTTAATGCTCTCGGCCAAGGAAGGTAATTTTGTCCGATTTGAATTCAACCCGATTAATTACACAATCGACAACATATTAACTTCCCGAATGATTTCATACACATTGAATGTCACAAAATCAAAATCCCCAAGACATTAGGGCATATACACCAATTCGGCCAAGGTAAGATTTTGGGGATTTTTGTTCAACTCAAAATTCAATCAAATTGACTTCAAATTAACATCATCCTTTATCATTATAACTCATCCAATGAATTAAAATGAAAAATTCCAAGAACTCCAAAAACCAACACACATTCGGCCAAGGTGAATAAATTGGGGAAAATTATTCAAATCAATTTTCAACAAATTGGTCCAACCAAAATGCAATAAAACATGTTATAAGCATACTTAAACAATCAATTTATTCAAATCATGCTCAACAAACATTTACCCAAATTTTAAACCCTACATTTTTCATGTTTGCAACATTAGCTCTTGATGCCATTGTTGGTTTATTCTAAAGGTCCCAAGATCAAATCAAGACATGAAATAATGCGTGAATACACCAACGAAGATAGCGGAATACTTACATTGGTTGGTTGAGTCGAATCGAAGACGAATGAAGACATTTTCTTCACTGCCTTTCACGCCCACTGGTGGCAGTCCACTGCCCTGCAAAACAGAAATTTGAGTGAAGAAACGGAGCTCCTAGCTTCGTCGGATGGATCCCGGCTCATGGTCGAACCTCCCTACCACCTTCGCAAGACTTGTAAGTGTGCTAGCACTTGAATTTTCACCATGAAAACCCACTCTAGCTTCCCTCAAATTCACGGTTTTTGTGATGAAAACAGTGCAGCATTGTGTCCCCTTGGGCGTGAGAGAAGAGAGCAATGAGAGAGAGTTATTAATTGAATTTTGCCACCAATATATTATATATGCGATTTATTAAATTAATAATAAACTTATGACACAAAACATGCAATGGCTTAGAGTGTCCAAACTCAAACTCCATGCAAAACCATTGAGTGTATTGTACACTATCACCATGCAATGCATTAGAATTAAATAATGCATAAAATGACATGTGTCATTGGGGCCCCACCCCAAGCTTTCACCAGTGGGCCCACGTGCACTCGCTGTTTCCGATATTCCGTCCGTCGCGACGTTAATTAAATCGAATAATTGCGGTCTAGCGAAATTATTATTTACGTCGCTAACGAATTATTCTAAATTAACTCGTTTGCCCGAATTAAAATCTAATTTTAATTCCGCGTCGAAATCTAATTTCGTTTAATATATCGAATATATTAATTTACCGATTAATTCCAAATTAATCGTTATCTCTCTCTAGACGATATTTTATCCTAGATAAAATATCTCCGTAATTAATCCTAGATTAATTTTCTCTCTCTTCTGTATATCCCAGATTATTCAAGAGTGCAAGTTGTGCGTCATCGGTGGATTTATCGGGAAGCGACCCATGAGATTCTCCGGATAAGTTGGCAGTAAATACGGTCGTCGGAACTATGTACGGTTCGCTCAAATTGCCTGAGGAAAGGTTTTCGTCAGCGGATTTGTTCGATTATCGTTTGACGTGATTTATACGATCATCACATCGCCACGATGTATGATCCGAACGAATCAGATGATGTAGAAGTATATATCTGGATCGTCGGATGAGACCTTTAATTCCTTAGCCTGTGCTGACGCCTAGCTCAGCTGCTAACAGAACTATATCTAATCTAATTAGATTTATTTTCGACCCAAAAGACTTTTTCTATTGCTGCCTCAGTGCAGCAATAATCCGCGTTTGTTGTTTATTCGGCAACAGTTATCTTGCTTGGAAGATTTCCAGCTCACTGTCCCGTTATTCAAACTTCATAGTACTGTAGTATTTAACTGTTTGGAAACTTGCAGCAGTGATCCCAGTCACTTCAAGTTCCTTTCTCCATAGTTTAAGATAGCATCTTTAGTTCTCTGAGATACTAACAGATGTTCTTAACTTCAATCCAGTGACTATCACTTGGATTGACCCGATTGTGACTCCATATGCTTGAAGCGTATGAGAACCAATACAAGTACATTTTAAATGTACAATTTCTCAGAGAGTGTTAACAACTCCAAATCTATCCCAGTAGATCTTTATTCCTCTAATAAAGGTTGTTATCTCCCAGAATTCTACGGAGAATTTCCATTGAAAGCTTGGGAATTTCACAGGATATTTGCTTAATATAAAACGAGGGTTTTTCGCGTGCAAATTGGCTACCAATTAAATTATCTTTGTTAAGGTCTCATCATCATACACCCTTAAACATGCATTTTAAATACATAATAAAGCGAGTATGAAATAAAATAATAGTGATATGCGGATGGATACTTAACACATTGATCCTAGATCAAATCTCTCCCTTTCTCACTCAAGCTAGCACTTGTACTACTTCTACCCGTTACACTACACTTCTAAAGAAACCTCATATACATAGAGGGGAATAGGTGAGAAGAGAATACAAAGAGAAAGAAGGTGATAAGGCTGGACACGCAGGTCCAATTTAATAAATCGAATTATTACAACAATTTCTAAAATTGCCCACCCGACTAATATCCATCCGATATACATTATTCATTCAACAACACCATGTATTCACACACATAAGCATGCTATCAATCAATCTAATCAAATTAATTAATCTGATAATTAAGTGATCATCCAATGTTCAAACAACGATTTGATTTTGATCGAGTCAAACTCGTTTTTGCGAATAAGTACTCAAAGTACGAATTCATGAATTAAATTAAACTACATCATTAATCAAATTTAACATGTATTTAATACTAATTCATTATTCAATTCCAAATTAAATATTACACTTTATATTAATAAACCTTTTACGATTTAAATTCCAAATTCAATCGCGTCGGGACTCAAAGTCGATTAACGTCCAACGTCAATTTAATTTAAGTCTAATGGGCTTCAATTAATTTCTTTAGGCATGGGCTTCGGCAACCAAAGCCCAATAGTGGAATCACCCAAAATGCCTTAGAAATCAATTTCGCCCCATTAGGCCCAATTAAACATTAAAGGTTCATTAGTCGCAATTGGGCTTTGGTTAAGGTTTTGGGCCCAATTGGATCCAATCCACTTGGCCTAAACAAACTTGATAAATCAAGCCCAATAGCCCCAAATACAACAATTCAAGCCCAAATCCAATTTAAGCCTAAATAATTAAATACACTAATCCAATTACGCAATTTAATTACCAAAGTGTATTATGATGATTAATAACCTAAATTGATATTTCTGAAGCATCAAATTAGTCCAATTAATCATGCTTAATTCATTATCACATGTCAAACACACATAATGAAAAATCAAACCCATTTACATGCTTTCATGCTCTCGGCCAAGGAAGGTATTTTTGTCCGATTTGAATTCAATCCAATTAATTACACAATCGACAACGTATTAACTTCCCGAATGATTTCATACACATCCAATGTTCATAAAATCAAAATTACCAAGACATTAAAGGGCATTGTAGATTCGGCCAACATAAGGAATTTAGGGATTTTGTTCAATTCAAAATTCAATCCAATTAATTTCAAATTAACATCATCCTACATGATTCTAACTCATCCAATGAATCAAAAATCAAAAAATTCCAAATCTCAAAATTCATCACACATTCGGCCAACATCAATATTTTGGGGAAAATTATTCCAAATCAATTTTCATCAAATTAGTCCAACCAAAATGAATTTAAACATGTTATAAGCATACTCAAACATTCAATTCATTCAAATCATGCTCAAAACAAGATTACCCAAATTTTAAGCCCTACAAATTTCATGCTTGCAACATTTAGCTCATGATGCCATTGTTGGTTTTCTATAAGGTCCCAAGGTCAAACAAGACATGAAATTATGTGTGAACACATCAACGGAGGTAGCGGAATACTCACATTGATCGGTTAGAGTCGATTGGAGACGAATGAAGGCCAAAAACGTACTGCCTTTCACGCCCACTGCATGCAGTCCACTGCCCTGGCAAAACAGAAAATTGGGTGAAGAAACGGAGCTCCAATCTTCGTCGGATGGATTCCCGTCTCATGGGGGAACCTCCCTACCACCTTCGCAAGACTCGTAGTGTGCTAGCACTTGATTTCTCACCATGAGAAACCACTCTTGCTTCCCTTTTGCTCACGGTTTCTGGCTTCCAAAACCAGTAACATTTCTTCTTTGGGCGTGAGCTAGAAGAGAGAAATGAGAGAGAAGAAGTTTTGTGTTATGTTAATTAAAATGATTTACCAAAAATCAATTTATATTTATGCCATAATTTATTAAATTAATAATAAATTTATGACACAACACATGCAATAGCTTAGAGTGTCAAACACTCAATTTCCATGCAATAACATTGAGTGCAATGTACACAATCTCCATGCAAAGCATTAGAAAGACATGTGTCATGTGGGCCCCACACGTTTCCAAATGAAAGTGGGCCCACGTGCACTAACGCGTTCGGGTTCGATATTTCTGAATACCGAGCTTACGTCGCGACGTTAATTCAATCGAATTTAAATAAATAATTACGCCTGGCGAAATTATTATTTACGTCGCTAACGAATTAATTCTGAATTAACTCGTTTGCCCGAATTAAAATCTAATTTTAATTCCGCGTCGAAATCTAATTTCATTTAATATATCGAATATATTATCATCGATTAATTCCAAATTAATCGTTCTCCTCTCTTTAGACGACATTTTAATCCCGTATAAATATCTCCGTTATTAATCCTAGATTAATTTTCTCTCTCTCTTCTTTATAATCCCAGATTATTCAAGAGTGCGTGTAGTGCGTCATCGGTGGATTATCGGGAAACGACCCATGAGATCCCCGGATAATCTGGCAGTAAATACGGTCGTTGGAGTATCCGAATCACGTACGTACCAAGTACTACGTTCTACCGATTTACGAGACAAGGTCGACTCCTAGCAAGCACCAAGTCTTCCCAGGTTCTCCGGACATATTCATCAAAGAATATCTAGATCTGTATCAAGCGTAGTATACTAATGTATTGTGCATATTGGCCCAGTATCAGATAATCACGTGCTAGGGCTGGGGCTGGAAAAGTCTGCCCCGTCCGAAACACATATCGGATGTCTGGTAACTAGTCTCTATAATCGGATATTCATGACCTGGTCATAATATCACGATTGGATGCGCATCACTTTTTAAGAGCACTAATACCGTATCCTGCGTGACATCATCTCCATTATGACTGGAGTGACACTTCCATCTCGACATCACATCCAATACACTACGATTCCTGATAAACCCAGAAGAGGTGAACCAGAACCAGTTAAGATCCCCCACCACCAAAACCAAAGTTTACCGATTGTCGTAAGTATTAGCGATGTAAGTCTCAGGTTAAGACTATACACACCTACCTTGATTTCGGCCTCCCATAGACACCTAGTCATAATACCAATGGGATTCCGAAGGGTCTATCCAGAGCGAAGCTGTTTCCCGTACCATCGGTGAAACACGACCTCCTATCGCACTTGCACAAGTATCCAATACTTATATATATGAGAACTATGCCGTTGTGCCCTCACAACGCGCACAAGTGCAATACTAGCCTATTCCGCATTATCGATGTCCAGTCTCGATAATACTACGGCTAGGGATATTTAATGATTAATCCTTCGTGGACTGATACTGTCTCATATCATCTCAATCCAGGAACTAATCATAGGGACCTCTCTCGTCATTTATATATCTAAGGTGATCTAATCACAAATGACGAGAGTGCAATTTCCTTGTTACATAGTTAATTTGCTACAACACAATGATCTGTGCAATAGTGACGCTATGGGTCATTTTGTCCAACACTCCGGACATATTCATCAAAGAATATCAAAGATCTGTATCAAGCGTAGTATACAATTGTATTGTGCATATCGGTCCAGTATCGGATAATCACGTGCTAGGGCTGGATAAGTGTCTGCCCCGTCCGAAACACACATCGGATGTCTGGTAACTAGTCTCTATAATCGGATATTCATGACCTGGTCATAATATCACGATTGGATGCGCATCACTTAAGAGCACTAATACCGTATCCTGCGTGACATCATCTCCACTATGACTGGAGTGACACTTCCGTCTTGACATCACATCCAATAACTAATGATTCCTGATAAACCCAGAAGAGGTGAACACAGAACCAGTAAAGATCCCCCACCACCAAAACCAAAGTTTACCGATTGTCGTAAGTATTAGCGATGCAAGTCTCAGGTTAAGACTATACACACCTACCTTGATTTCGGCCTCCCATAGACACCTAGTCATAATACCAATGGGATTCCGAAGGGTCTATCCAGAGCGAAGCTGTTTCCCGTACCATCGGTGAAACACGACCTCCTATCGCACTTGCACAAGTATCCAATACTTATATATATGAGAACTATGCCGTTGTGCCCTCACAACGCACAAGGGCAATACTAGCCTATTCCGCATTATCGATGTCCAGTCTCGATAATACTACGGCTAGGGATATTAATGATTAATCCTTCATGGACTGATACTGTCTCATATCATCTCAATCCAGGAACTAATCATAGGGACCTCTCTTCATTTATATATCTATGGTGATCTAATCACAAATGACGAGAGTGCAATTTCCTTGTTACATAGTTAATTTGCTACAACAACACAATGATCTGTGCAAATAGTGACGCTATGGGTCATATTATCCAACAGTTTTGATGTAATCATAATGGCATATGATTTAATTCAAAAGGAAATATGATTCTTGTGTATATAAGAAGGTTAGTGGGAGCGCACTGACAGTGAATGTCCTATAAGTTGATGAGGTATTACTTCTTAGCAATAACATTCCCATAATATAATCGGTGAAAGCTTGGCATTCATTAAATTCTTCATGGAATACCTGGGAGAAGCAGGCTTTATTCTAGGAATAAAGATCTACTGGGATAGATCTAGAAAGCTGCTGACAACTCTACCAGAGTTCGTACGTTTTTGAAATGTAAATGCCCTGGTGTCTCATATGCTTTGAGCATATGGAGTCAGAATTAGGCCAATCCAGATGATGTTCACTAGATTGATGTAAAGAACATCCTTGAGTATCTTGGACGAACTAAGGATGCTTTCTTAAGTTATGGAGAAGGAGAACTTGAAGAGATTGGGTTCACCGTTGCAAGTTTCCAAACCGACAAAGATGACTTTAAGTCGCAATAAGGGTACATATTTAGTTTGAATAACGGAATAGTGAGCTGGAAATCTTCCAAACAAGATACTGTAGCCGAATAAATAACATAAGCGGAACATTACTGCAGCTGAGGCAGCAATAGAAGCATTTGGATCTATATAATCTTAATTGGATTAGGAGTAGTTCTGTTAGCAGCTGAGCTAGGCTACAACACAGGCTAAGGAACCACGGTCTCATCAATGATCCACTGACGAAAGCTGTTTCTCAGCAGAAATTTGAGCAACTCATACATAGTCAGGTGTTAGACACTTGAGTGATTGGCTATAGGCCAAGTGGGAGATTGTTGGACAATTATGACCCATAGCATCACTATTTGTACAGAACATGGCATTTTTGTACAAATTAACTATGTGACAAAGGAAATTGCTCTTTTATCATTTGTAATTGGATTACCGAGATATATAAATGATAAGAGTACATATGATTAGTACTGTTTGGACCAAAATTGGGCCAAGGATAAAACCGTCTTTTACCTTAAAGCCCAAATAGTATACAAAAGCCCGAAAATAAAGATTAGGCCCAAAAGATTTCTGTATTATTGTATTACAATTATGTCATAAGCTTAAATACAAAACCCCCTAATTATATCAACTACTCTTCTCCTACTTTGCCCGACACAAAACTTATTCCCACCTACTCAGACTTTCTATCAAATGCATAAGGCACGTGGTGGGACTTACGCCAGCTGCCAATGATGATAATTTTCATCTATAAATAGGAACGAAATTCAAGAAATAAGGGCAGAGCTTCACTTCTTTCATCCAAGTCTGATACATTTTATTCAGATACTGGTTCTATTTCCCATTTCTAAAAGCATTTGCCATCGCCCTCACGGCCATCCAAATTAAGTTGAGGCAATAATAAACCTCAACTTCACTTTTTTACATATTTACTGGTCATTTCATACTACTGACTTGGGCGTCGGAGTGTCACCGGTACCTACCACACTGGTGGGCAGTCTAATCCCATTCATACTTCTTTGTTTTGCAGGATCGCTAGTGCCCCCAATTTACAAATTCTGATTGTGGACCTCGGCCGAATTCCAGTATCCACAAGTACCAGATTGATAAGATATGAGACAATATTAATCCACTAAGGTTTAATCATTAAATATCCCTAGTCGTAGTATTATTGAGACTGGATATCAATAATGCGGAATAGACTAGTATTACACTTGTGCGCGTTATGCAAGCGTAACTGCATAGTTCTCGTATATTTGGGTATTGAATACTAATGCAAGTGTAATATGAGGTGCTGTTTACCGATGGTACAGAAATAGCTTCGCTCTGGATAGACCCCTCAGAATCCCATTAGTAGTATGACTATGTGTCTATGGGAATCCGAATCAGGGTAGGTGTATTTGGTCTTAACCTGAGACTTGCATCACTAATGCTTGTGACAATCAGTATACTTTGGTTTTGGTCGTCTTGGGCTTTAACCGGTTTTGGGTATATTGAGAATCATAGTGTATTGGGTGTGATGTCAAGATGGAAGTATCACTCCAGTCATATGGAGATAATGATCACGCAGGATACGAAAGTAGTACTCTTAAGTACTGCAGTCATCGGGATAATATGATTAGGTCATGATTTTCCGATTATAGAGACTAGTTACCAGAGATCCGATATATGCTTCGTACGGGGCAGACATAATTCCAGCCCTAGGCCTAGCATGTGATATCGATACTGGATCGTAATACGCAATACGATTATATATTCCTTAAAGAATATTTATGGAGAATTGGGTAGGCACAATGCTTTGCTTGAAGCCAACCATGTCTTGTAAATCGGTAAGAACGTGGTACCGGGTACGCACGTGTTCGGATAGTCTGACGACCGGATTTACTGTCAAAATATCTAGAGATCTCATAGGTCGCTTCGTGAAGATTCACCGATGATGTGTGACTCGAACATAATTAATCTAGGATTAATTATAAGAGAGAGAAAATTAATCTAGGATTGTGGAAAGATTTTATCTGGGATAAAATTCCATTTGAAGAGAGAGAACGATTAATTCGGAATTAATCGATAAAATAATATATTCGATATATAAAATGAAGTTAGATTTCATAACGAAATTAAAATTGGATTTTAATTCGGGCGAACGAATTAATTTAGAATTAATTCACGAGCGACTTTAATAATAATTTTGTGAGGCATTATTATTTAATTAAATTTGATTTAATTAAGTCACAACAGAAATTCGTTAATCCGAAATTAATGAACCCGAGCCCGGAATGTGTTTGCGGGCCCACTCAGATTTTGAATCAAGTGGGGCCCACAACAAGTCACATCATTGGTCATTTACTTAACTTTTGTTTGATGGAAGTTAGTAAAGATTTTTTGAGATAACTTGTTTCTTACACAAATGTCAAGTGTGATGGACTTTTACCAAACATTTGATTTTGGTATATCACTTTGGTTTTTGCAAAAATCAAATACAAGTTACACATTCACTCTTCTCCTCTCTCTCTCATTGGCATGAACATCACCCATTTTTCTCTCCACTTGGGCGTGAACATCACCCATTTTTCTCTCCACTTGGGCGTGAACCTATGGTTCATTCTCTTTGATTTTTGATTCAAAAATCTATAGTGCTAGCACACAATGGATTATACAAAGGTGATATGTAAACATCCATTGAGTTTGGAATTCAAAAAGAGGAGCTTGGAGCTCAACATATAATAAAAGGAGGAGCTTAGAGCACTACACTAAGGAGCAAATTTTTGAAATCCTACATCCTTATTGCCGATCAATGTGAGTAATTTTCCGCAAACTACGTTGATTATTCACACATGTTTTATGCTTAATTGATCCTTGGCTAGTTCTTAGAGAACCCAACAGTACCCTAGGGTATAAAAAAGGGCGCGCTCACTTGGTTGCTCGAACCCTTGAGTGGGGAGACCTAGTTGTGAGCAACCCTTCGCCGGTGGGAGCCTTTATCCATACCCTTATAAGCCCATATATAAACCATAGTTATATGTCCTATAGAATCTATGTCTATTCTTGTGTTTGAGACCATTATCATTTTGATCCATTTGGGCCTCTCGTCATAGAATACGAACTTGTTGGCCCACTTAAACTGGGACGAGTTTGTATCTTATGACGATTGGGAAATTTTTTTCAAAATGATGATGGGCCACCTTGTTTTGTGCCCCCTATCATTTGAAGTTGTTTAGCCATCTTATCGCAAAAGTGTAAACCTGTTGGGCCTTTTCAACTGGGACAAGTTTCCACCTCGCGATAATCTGATTGAACGCTTTAAAATGATAACGGGCCAACTTGTATGAAAACCTTGATTGGCTTAGAAGGTCCAAACATGATCCAAATATGCCAAATGCATGAGTCCGATATCCGCAGTGGGTTTCATCCAGGAAGGGTACGCTTTGTTATGGCATATTTGTATACTTTTGGATATCTCCAAGTCCATTCTCACAACCGTGATTGCCAAGTGCCCAATTCGTTGTTTCTAGTTAATGACATGATCCCCATAATAGGCTTAGTCAATATTATAAATGGACGGTATTTGTCTTCTACCGATGGAGAGGGACTAAGGTAGCCAAGGTTCACCCCTGTAACGTAGAAGAGAACGATTTTATGTACCCCACATTGGTGCATAAAATAAGCAATACCTAGGACAGAAATGAACTTACAGCGAGTATGGGAGGAATAAGATCGGAAGGATATATGCTGTTTTGATAACCAAATGCATCTCATGCATCTCATCCATACACGTATCATGCTAACTCATTGTCTTAACGACTTTCATAGATATCTATTGGGTTAGATAAGAATGAAGACTTGTCAAGAAGAGGTTAGCAAGCATTAGTGCGTCAGACAGTGAAGGTTCCTGCATGGATCAATTGGAAACCAACATGACCAAAATTACTTAGCAACAACAAAATTTGACCAACGCTATGGCCTGTCTGACCGTGCCCCGCACAGTGGGAACAGAAAATAATGAGAATGGAAGACGTGAGAACCCCCCGAATAGGGTGAGTGAAGAAATCCCAGTTTTTGATGATGACATGGCTGAGTATGCTGCAAGAAGGATAACTGGGCCTCAGGAAGAGTTACAGAAACTCAGAGAACAAGTAGAGTTAGTTACCCGCAAGATGAATGGAAAACACGAGGATCTATTAGACTATGATGCAATGACTATCGAAGAACAGCTGCGTCCCCAGTTCAAGATGCCTGACATGGCCAAGTTCAACGAAAACAGAGATCCTCGGGTCCATCTCCGACAATATGTTTCAGTGATGAGTTTGTATGGAACCTAAGACACCACTTATCTCCATATTTGTATCATATTGTCCACTTTGGGCCTAAGCCCTCATGGATTTGCTCTTGGGCTATACCCAAAAGGCCTCATACCAATGAAGATACATGTCTATCCTTATATGCCAATGATCTTCCTTATTTCTATCCAATGTGGGACTTTGGGACTTTGTTTGCACACCCAACAATCCTCCCCTCGAACAAAGGACCACTGAGCCTCTTCTCAAACGATCATTCATCTGTCCACTCTAGCCCATACCAACTCCTCTTCACCGTGTTGGGATTAAGACAAGTCCATGAAGATCGAAGCGCACCGTTTATCTAACCGAGCAAATTCACGGATCACGATCGGGGCTCACCACCTTTTGTTCTGTATTCCGAGGATTCATCCACATGGTAACTCCGGGGCATGGCTCTGATACCACTTGTAAGGAACCTATGATACCACTTATCTCCATATTTGTATGATATTTTCCACTTTGGGCCTAAGCCCTCATGGATTTGCTCTTGGGCTATACCCAAAAGGCCTCATACCAATGAAGATACATGTCTATCCTTATATGCCTATGATCTTCCCTATTTCTATCCAATATGGGACTTTGGGTCTTTGTTTGCACACCCAACAGAGTTCAGTGGGTTTGTCAAAGCGCCAGGTATAGAAGATGTTTGGGATGTCACTAGAAGGGGCGCCCATAGTATGATATCATCATGGCCTGGCGAGAAAGATCAGGGATGACTAGAGGGCATTGACGGAGGCCTTTCTGGACCAATATGTTCACGGACCTGGAAATAGACTTGTCGTTTCGTGACCTAGAAAACACCAAACAGAAGCTAGAAGAGAGCTTCAAATATTATGTGGATCCCTGGAGAAGCCAACTCTTGAAGATGCAGACACAGCCCTCGGAGAAGGACCAGATTAAGATGATCATTAAAGGCACCAAACCCTCCATTTATAACAAGCTGAGAAGGATGACCTCCATGATTAGTGACTTTCGGAAGTTAAGAGAAACTGTCATGGATATCGAGGAAGAAGAAGCTGAGAACAGAAAGTTTTATGGCCAGAATAGTGTTAGACATTATGTCCCATAGCGTCACTGTTTGTAAATGATATTGTATTATTGTACAAAATTAACTATGTGATAATGAAATTGCCTTTTGCCGTTTTGTAATATTATTTACTTTGACTTGACTTATAAATGGCGAAAGTCCATATGATTAGTACCTGGACTGAGAATGAATGAGACAGTATCAGTCCCCAAGGTTTAATCATTAAATATCCCTAGTCGTAGTATTATCGAGACTGGACATCGATAATGCGGAATAGACTAGTATTGCGCTTGTGCACGTTGTGAGGGCATGACGGCATAGTTCTCATATATTTAAGTATTGGATACTTATGCAAGTGCGATAGGAGGTTGTGTTTTACCGATGGTACGGAAAACAGCTTCGCTCTGGATAGACCCCGCGGAATCCCATTGGTAGTATGTCTGCGTGTCTATGGGAGGCCGCATCAGGGTAGGTGTATTGGTCTTAACCTGAGACTTACATCGCTAGTACTTGCGACAATCGGTAAACTTTAGTTTTGGTGGTTGGGGACCTTAACCGGTTCTGTGTACACCTCTTCTGGGTTTATCGAGAATCGTAGTGTACTGGATGTAATGTCAAGATGGAAGTATCGCTTCAGACATATGGAGGTGATGATCACGCAGGGCACAGAACTAGTACTCTATAAAAGGTTGCAACCGTCGGGACAATATGACAAGGTCAGGATTGTCCGATTTAAAGAGACTAGTTGCTTGATGTCCGATATATGTTTCGTACGGGGCAGACACATCTCCAGCCCCAGGCCTAGCATGTGACCATCCGATACTGGATCGATGTACGCAATACTACGGTATACTACGCCTGATACAGATCTTATATTCCTATAAGAATATTTCTGGAGAATTGGGTAGGCATGGCGCTTTGCTAGAAGCCAACCTTGTCTTGTGAATCGGTAAATAGACGTACGTACGACGGAGCGTACGTGTTCGGATTATCCGACGACCGGATTTACTACTGCCAAAATATCCGGAGATCTCTTGGGTCGCTTCCTGAAGATTCACCTATGATATTTGATTCGAACTTAATTAATCTTGGATTAATTGCGGAGAAACTTTATCTCGGATAAAGTGCCTTATTTAGAGAGAGAGAACGGTTAATTTGGAATTAATCGATATAATTATTATATTCGATATAATAATCGAAATTCGATTTCGACGCGAAATTAAAATTAGATTTTAATTCGGGCGTACGAGTTAATTTAGAATTAATTCGTAAGCGACGTAAATAATAATTTCGCTAGGAGCGATTATTTATTAAAATCCGATTTAATTAACGTCGCGACGCTAGCTCGGTATTTCGGAAATATCGAACCCGAACGCGTGAGTGGACGTGGGCCCACTTTTATTGGGAAACGTGTGGGGCCCACATGACACTTGTCATTGATATGGCATTGCATGTTAATAGTGTATAAAACACTCTAAGGCATTGCATGGTGATAGTGTGCATTTCACTCAAAGGCATTGCATGGAGTTTGAGTGTTGACACTCTAAGCCATTGCATGGTTTATGTCATAGATTTATTATTAATTTAATAAATTATACATAAATATAAATTGATTTTTGGTAAAACAAAATAAATCAATCACACAATTCTCTCTTCTCTCTCAAAATGCCGAAACTCTCCATGGAAGAGCAAAGGAAGATTTGATCATCCATTCTCCATTTTTGCTAGCACAAGCAAGGGATCAAAAGAGGTGATAGGGAAACCATCAAAGAGCAAGGAATACACAAAGCTTGGAGCTTGTAGTCTTCTTCCTCCTCTTGGCCGAATCTCCACCACTTGGAGCTTCTACCATTTGATCTTCTACTTCATCACAAGGCATTGTAAGTATGATTCCGCCATACTTCATGTTTAAATATATATTCTTTATAGTATTTCACATGCTTAATCTTTGTTTGGGACCTATAATAGAAACCAACAATGGTATCATTGAGCTAGGTTTAAGCATGAAACTTTAGGTTAAAATTTGGGTTAAATTGATTGAAGCATGTTCTTGTGAAATTTGATGAATGAGTATGCTTATATGTATGTTAAATGACATTATATGAAATCAATTTTATGAAAATGCATTGGATGATTTTTCCCCAATATTTCTACCTTGGCCGAATGGCATGATGAAATTGATATAAGCAGTTCTTTCTTATGAAATTTGATTAATAAGTATGCTTGCATGTGTATAACATGATTTATATGGAATCAATTTCATGAAAAATGCATGGATGATTTTTTTTCCCCAAATCCATGCCTTGGCCGAATGTATTACTACTTGGAGTGGTTTGATATTTTTGTGTATAAGATCATTGGATGACTTAGAACGTATACGGGACGTAGATTAGTAATTCAATCGGATTGAAATACAAATCGATACACAAAAACTCACCTTGGCCGAATCAACAAGGACATGAAATGGAGTTGATTTTTTGTTAAAATTAATGTTGGACATTTATTTTGCAAAATACATGATTAATAAATTAAATGGGTATTTTTGAAATATTTGATTTAATGTATTAATCTTGGTATTACACTTTAATTAATTGGACTTTAATGTTTGGAATATTAAAATTTTATTAATGGGCTTTAATAATTTAATTGGGCCTTATGGGCTTAAAATTGGTTTTATGGCACTTAAGGGTGATTCCTTATTTGGGCTTGGTAATTGGGTTTGACCCACATTGACCAAAGCCCAAGCCTTAATAAATCAATTCTAAGTCCATTTGACTTGAATTAAATTTAACATTGGATGTTAGTTGGGCTTTGAGCCCAATAAGATTAGATTTAGAATCTAAGTCTTTAAAGCACATTAAAAGTGTAAACATTTAATTTGGAATTAAATAATGAATTAGTATTGAATACGAATTAAATGAGATTTAATTAGTAGTTCGATATAATTCGCGAATTCGTACCTTATGTACTTATTCTCAATAGAGTTGGACTCGCGCAAAATCAAACCGTTGTTTGAACATTGGATGATCACTTAAACAAAGACTAATTAATTGGATTAGATTGGTTGTAAAAGCATGTCTTGTTTGAATATATATGTATGTGATGAATGAATAGTGTATATCGGATGGATATTAGAAGGGAAAGGGTAATTTTAGAAATTATTGTAAATTTGGAATTTATAAATTGGACCTGCGTGTCCAGCCTTATCTCTTTATCTCTTTGTATTCTCTTCTCACCTAATTCCCCTCAATGTAAATGAGGTTTCTCTTATTGTATTATGTAATTGGGTAGTAGTAGAATAGTGCTAGCGGGGAGAAGAAAGGGAGTGATTTGTTCTAGGAACAAGTTGTTTATATATCCATCCGCATATCACTATTAATTTACTTTACGCGCTTTATGATGTTTTAGAAGCATGCTTAAGGTGTATGATGATGAGACCTAACAAGATAAATTAATTGGTTGCCAATTACGCAAAAATCCCTCAAACCATATTAAGCGATTTTCCTTCCGTTGAATGATTCTTTCTCAAGATCCGAAATTGGCATTGGTTTGTTGGCCAAAGTCAAGACCTTTGTCAATTAAGGATGTGTTTGAATCATGAGAATTTTGTTACACATCGGTGTCCTGTCCAAGTTGTGATTTGTTGGCCAAAGTCAAGATCACTTCTTGTCCATCGACATTGATTACGAAATTTTCCTTGTCAATGGGTCCCGCTTAACTGGAATCATTAGGTTTGTTGTGGCCAAAGCCAAGGCTTAGTTGATTCAGAGGAAATGGTTAGGAAAATGTATTAGATGCATTGACATATGTATTAGATATATATGTTTCGGACTTGGATGTCCACCTACCGGATCTAGGAATTGGATGGGATCCAATTGATCTTCGAGATCTACCTAGTTAAATATCATACAACTTGTTGGCCAAAGTCAAGGTTGTGTGTTATTTAACGGGATCCTAGCCCACTAGGAAATGCGATTTCCCGAGTTCTCTACAGAGGTTGGAGACTTGAAGAAAATAGTGGGAGGCTATTATTGAATTTGCAATTTCATTCAGATATTTAGCCTTACGCGTCTTTCAATATTATTTCGTCAATATTTTAAATAATTAGTTGGACTAATATATTGTTATTTTTATATGTAACAGTTTGACTGTACCCATAACATCGTTGACTTTATAGTTGGACTATAGTTGTCAAGATGACTGGCAAAGGTAATATCCGCGACATAATCATGGGCGATAATGTCTTCAAAGGGACAAACTTTGCCGACTGGGAAATGAACCTCAAGATTGTGCTTGGGGCTGAGAGGGTACTGTATACTATTCAGAGGCCTCTCCCGCCTAAACCCACTGAGCCACTGGAGCTAGAGTTATGGAGAACTCATAGTGATGATTGTGACCAAGCTCAGTCTATTATGCTAGCTGCAATGACTCAGCATTTCAGACGCCAAAATAGGGACTTGGATCCCTATAACATGATGGCAAGATTGCGTGAT
This sequence comes from Zanthoxylum bungeanum, assembly GCA_019454045.1. Taxonomy (NCBI): domain Eukaryota; kingdom Viridiplantae; phylum Streptophyta; class Magnoliopsida; order Sapindales; family Rutaceae; genus Zanthoxylum; species Zanthoxylum bungeanum. Next base: position 6,360 of record SKCR01054160.1, on the reverse strand, counting down.
CTTCACCGCACTAACAAGCGGATGAAGAGGTACGAGCTAGTAAGGAAACTCTTCCGCTCCCGGATGACAGACGGCGCATCAGTTGAGGCCCACGGGACTCAAATGATCGCTGACATTGATGAGTTAGCCAATATGGGCATTGTCTTGGAGGCAGAGCTGACGATTGATATGATATTACAATCGCTGCCCGATACTTGGAAACAAATCATCATCAACTACAAGTTGATGGATACTGACGACACTCTCGGAGAGTTGTTGTCCGTACTGAAGGAGTCCGAAAAGGAACTCCTAAAGGGGAGCAAGCGCGAGGCGCATTATGCATCGACCTCTCATGCGCCAAGGGCCGGGCCCAAGGCAATTGGAGGTGCGAGGAAGAAAAGTTTCAAGAAGAAGGGCAAAGGCAAGTTGACAGTGGCTTCTAGGAAGCCAAAGGACAAATCTCGCGACATCTGCCTCAACTGCGGCAAGAGGGGTCACTGGAAACGTGACTGCCGAATGAGCATTGTGCAGAGGGAGGATATCAAGGCTGGCAAGGCCATTGCCTCTGGTATGTTTGTTATTGAGATAAATATGAATACTTCTAGTTTTAAAAATTGGATTTTTGATTCTGGTTGTGGTGCTCATATTTGTACTGATGTGCAGGATCTGCATGATAGCAGGGTGCTGGCATCAGGGGAGATGGATCTACGGGTCGGAAACGGAACACCAGTTGCTGTTTTGGCCGTAGGGACTTTTGTTTTAGTACTGCCCTCAGGGCATGAACTTAAACTTTTGAACTGTTATTTTGTGCCTAGTTTAACTAGGAATATAATATCTGTATCTTTGTTAACCCAGCAAGGTTACACTTTTGTATTCAGGAACACAGGGTGTTATTTATATCTGAATGATGCAGAAATTTGCACAGCTGTTGCAAATAACGGTCTTTATATTTTGAATATAAATGAATCTCCTAAAATGACAAACAAAAGGCTCAAAAGGAGTAATCTAAAAGATGAAGCTTATATGTGGCATTGTCGTCTGGGACACATCAACAAGACTCGCATATCCACACTTTCAAAGAGTGGGTACTTGGACGAATTTGATCCCAATTCATATGACGTCTGCGAATCTTGTCTTTTAGGCAAAATGCCTAAATCACCTTTTAGCGGTAAAGGTGAACGTGCCACAGAACTGTTAGCTCTCGTTCATACTGACGTATGCGGGCCCATGTCTAGCCAGGCTAGAGGTGGATTTCACTACTTCGTAACCTTTACAGATGATGCATCTCGTTACGGTTATGTGTATCTTATGAGACACAAGTCGGAAACTTTTGAGAAATTCAAAGAGTTTCGACACGAAGTGGAGAAACAAACAGGGAAGAGTATTAAGACATTACGGTCAGACCGTGGTGGGGAACTACTTAGTTTTGAGTTTCAAGATTACTTGAAAGAATATGGTATTCTTTCACAGTGGACTCCTCCTGGAACACCGCAATTAAACGGTGTGTCCGAACGGAGAAACCGCACCTTGTTGGACATGGTGAGGTCAATGATGAGTCGCACTGAGCTACCAATATCCTTCTGGGGATACGCATTAAACAGTGCTATACTTATTTTGAATAAGGTACCGTCGAAGTCTGTTGAACAGACTCCATATGAAATATGGACAGGAAGGAAACCAGGTTTCTCTTTCCTGAAGATTTGGGGATGCTGGGCATATGTTAAACGTTTGGAAGGTACCAAACTTGAACCCAAATCTGATAAATGCCTTTTCGTTGGATATCCTAGGGAAACCAAAGGATATTACTTCTATTACCCACAAGAGAACAAAGTATTTGTTGCTCTACATGCGGTTTTCCTTGAGAAGGAATTCCTAAATGCAGTGGTAAGTGGGAGGAAAGTAGAACTCGATGAAGATCGTGATGATACTGTTCCTGGCAATGAATCAACGACGGAACAAGAACAGACCGTCCGGGATGAGTCTGTACCACAAACTTCACATACACAAGGACCGCGTAGGTCGGAGAGAGTCAGAACAGTACCTGAGAGGTATGGGTTCCTGATCTCACCTCATATAGATATTAATCTTATTGAGGATAATGAGCCGGCTACGTATGAGGAAGCGATACAAAATATCGATTCCGCTTTATGGCAAGAGCCATGAAGTCCGAGATGGATTCCATGTACGCCAACCAAGTTTGGACACTGGTTGATGCACCAGAAGGCGTAAAGCCTATTGGATGCAGATGGATCTTCAAGAAGAAGACCGACATGGATGGCAACGTACAAACGTACAAGGCTAGGCTTGTAGCGAAGGGGTATCGTCAACAATACGGTATTGATTATGACGAAACTCTTCTCACCCGTTGCCATGATTAAATCCATTCGGATAATGCTTGCAATAGCTGCATATTTCGACTTCGAGATATGGCAGATGGACGTTAAAACCGCTTTCCTTAACGGAAACCTTTTGGAGGATGTTTATATGCAACAGCCTGACGGTTTTATCGTGCCAAGACTTGCAAACAAGGTTTGTAAGTTAAATCGATCCATTTATGGATTGAAGCAAGCATCACGGTCATGGAATCAGCGTTTTGATGAGATCATAAAAGAATATGATTTCGTGCAAAACGCAGATGACCCTTGTGTATACAAGAAGGTTAGTGGGAGAGCACTTACTTTTATTGTCCTTTATGTCGACGACGTATTGCTTATAGGCAATGACATTCCCATGCTAACGTCGGTGAAAGCTTGGCTTTCATTAAAATTCTCCATGAAAGATCTGGGAGAAGCAGCCTTTATTCTTGGAATAAAGATCTACAGGGATAGATCTAGAAAGCTGCTTGGACTCTCCCAGAGTACATACATTGATAAAGTGTTGAAGAGATTCAACATGGAACAATCCAAGAGGGGATTGGTTCCAATGGTACGAGGTACCTCTCTGTCTAAGGACATGTGTCCTAAGACTCAGGAAGAGAGAGACCACATGAGTCGGATACCGTTCGCCTCGGCAGTCGGATCGATCATGTATGCCATGATATGTACACGACCTGATGTCTCATATGCTTTGAGCATGTGCAGTCGCTATCAGGCCGATCCAGGTGAAGGTCACTGGATAGCAGTTAAGAATATCCTTAAGTATCTTAAACGAACTAAGGATGCTTTCTTAATTTATGGAGGTGGAGAACTTGAGGTATCTGGGTATACCGATGCAAGTTTCCAAACCGACAAGGATGACTACAAGTCGCAATCCGGGTACATTTTTTGTTTGAATAACGGAGCAGTGAGCTGGAAATCTTCCAAGCAAGATACTGTTGCCGATTCAACAACAGAAGCGGAGTACATCGCTGCATCTGAAGCAGCAAAGGAGGCAGTTTGGATCCGAAAGTTCCTAATCGGATTAGGAGTAGTTCCGTTAGCAGCTGAGCCCGTTCCATTGTATTGTGACAATAACGGGGCTATAGCGCAGGCTAAGGAACCAAGGTCTCATCAACGGTCCAAGCATGTTCTTCGACGTTACCATCTGATTCGGGAGATTATACATCGTGGCGATGTAAAGTCGAGAAGGTCACATCAGATGACAACATTGCAGATCCGCTGACGAAAGCTGTTCTACAGCAAGTTTTTGAACGACACATACATAGTTCGGGTATTAGATGCTTGAGTGACTGGCTATAGGCCAAGTGGGAGATTGTTAGACATTATGTCCCATAGCGTCACTGTTTGTAAATGATATTGTATTATTGTACAAAATTAACTATGTGATAATGAAATTGCCTTTTGCCGTTTTGTAATATTATTTACTTTGACTTATAAATGGCGAAAGTCCATATGATTAGTACCTGGACTGAGAATGATATGAGACAGTATCAGTCCCCAAAGGTTTAATCATTAAATATCCCTAGTCGTAGTATTATCGAGACTGGACATCGATAATGCGGAATAGACTAGTATTGCGCTTGTGCACGTTGTGAGGGCACACGGCATAGTTCTCATATATTTAAGTATTGGATACTTATGCAAGTGCGATAGGAGGTTGTGTTTTACCGATGGTACGGAAAACAGCTTCGCTCTGGATAGACCCCGCGGAATCCCATTGGTAGTATGTCTGCGTGTCTATGGGAGGCCGCATCAGGGTAGGTGTATATGGTCTTAACCTGAGACTTACATCGCTAGTACTTGCGACAATCGGTAAACTTTAGTTTTGGTGGTTGGGGACCTTAACCGGTTCTGTGTACACCTCTTCTGGGTTTATCGAGAATCGTAGTGTACTGGATGTAATGTCAAGATGGAAGTATCGCTTCAGACATATGGAGGTGATGATCACGCAGGGCACAGAACTAGTACTCTATAAAAGGTTGCAACCGTCGGGACAATATGACAAGGTCAGGATTGTCCGATTTAAAGAGACTAGTTGCTTGATGTCCGATATATGTTTCGTACGGGGCAGACACATCTCCAGCCCCAGGCCTAGCATGTGACCATCCGATACTGGATCGATGTACGCAATACTACGGTATACTACGCCTGATACAGATCTTATATTCCTATAAGAATATTTCTGGAGAATTGGGTAGGCATGGCGCTTTGCTAGAAGCCAACCTTGTCTTGTGAATCGGTAAAGACGTAGTACGAGGTACGTACGTGTTCGGATTATCCGACGACCGGATTTACTGCCAAAATATCCGGAGATCTCTTGGGTCGCTTCCTGAAGATTCACCTATGATATTTGATTCGAACTTAATTAATCTTGGATTAATTGCGGAGAAACTTTATCTCGGATAAAGTGCCTTATTTAGAGAGAGAGAACGGTTAATTTGGAATTAATCGATATAATTATTATATTCGATATAATAATCGAAATTCGATTTCGACGCGAAATTAAAATTAGATTTTAATTCGGGCGTACGAGTTAATTTAGAATTAATTCGTAAGCGACGTAAATAATAATTTCGCTAGGAGCGATTATTTATTTAAATCCGATTTAATTAACGTCGCGACGCTAGCTCGGTATTTCGGAAATATCGAACCCGAACGCGTGAGTGGACGTGGGCCCACTTTCATTGGGAAACGTGTGGGGCCCACATGACACTTGTCATTGATATGGCATTGCATGTTAATAGTGTATAAAACACTCTAAGGCATTGCATGGTGATAGTGTGCATTTCACTCAAAGGCATTGCATGGAGTTTGAGTGTTTGACACTCTAAGCCATTGCATGGTTTATGTCATAGATTTATTATTAATTTAATAAATTATACATAAATATAAATTGATTTTTGGTAAAACAAAATATATCAATCACACAATTCTCTCTTCTCTCTCAAAATGCCGAAACTCTCCATGGAAAGCAAAGGAAGATTTGATCATCCATTCTCCATTTTTGCTAGCACAAGCAAGGGATCAAAAGAGGTGATAGGGAAACCATCAAAGAGCAGGGAATACACAAAGCTTGGAGCTTGTAGTCTTCTTCTCTCCTCCTCTTGGCCGAATCCTCCACCACTTGGAGCTTCTACCATTTGATCTTCTACTTCATCACAAGGCATTGTAAGTATGATTCCGCCATACTTCATGTTTAAATATATATTTTTTATAGTATTTCACATGCTTAATCTTTGTTTGGGACCTATATATAGAAACCAACAAATAGAAGGACCATTGAGGGCCTGTTTAAAGGGACCAAGCCCGTTCTGCTGAGTCGTGTTATCAGAACAAGCGATCTCCAATCTTAGTAACCTTTTCAAAGGTGTTTGAAAAGCTGAAAGGCAAGACTCATAAAACCCTAAGAACCTAGACCACTTCCAAACCATGTGCCTTTTGGAACAAAATGACCCATGCGTCACTATTTGCACAGATCATTGGTTTGTTGTAGCAAATTAACTATGTAATGGAAATTGCACTCTCATCATTTGTGATTAGATCACCATAGATATATAAATAAAGAGAGGTCCATATGATTAGTTCCTGGATTGAGATGATATGAGACATACAGTCCACGAAGGATTAATCATTAAATATCCCTACCGTAGTATTATCGAGACAGGACATCGATAATGTGGAATAGGCTAGTATTGCACTTGTGCGTGTTGTGAGGGCACAACGGCATAGTTCTCATATATTAAGTATTGGATCCTTATGCAAGTGCGATAGGAGGTTTGTTTCACTGATGGTACGGAAACAGCTTCGCTCTGGATAGACCCCGCGGAATCCCATTGGTATTATGACTATTGTCTATGGGAGGCCGAAATCAAGTAGGTGTGTATGGTCTTAACCTGAGACTTACATCGCTAATACTTACGATAATCGATAAACTTTGGTCTTGGTGGTAGGGGACTTTGACCGGTTCTGTTACACCACTTCTGGGTTTATTAGAGAGTCGTAG
>SKCR01054159.1:0-36647 GCA_019454045.1 Zanthoxylum bungeanum | reverse complement strand
TAACTTATTATTATACCACTTATCTCCACATTGGTATGATATTGTCCACTTTGGGTCTAAGCCCTCACGGATTTGCTCTTGGGCTATTCTCAAAATGCCTCATACCAATGAAGATACATGTCCATCCTTATATGTTCATGATCTTCCTCATTTCTAACAAATGTGGGACTTTTGGACTTTGTTTGCACACCCAACACGATATTATTCAAACTGAAAAATATCCAATATTCAAAGTATATTAGATAATAGTTACAAAGTTAGCCATGTGTAATAACTGTTTGAATAGGAGAAATAAACATTTGAGCGAAGTTATGAATCACTTATGCATGTCGGGAATTTCAGCAACCTATCGGACGTGGATTTACCATAGTGAAAATTACAACTATATCTCCTAGTATACCCATTCAGAAGCTAGTATCAATTATCACGGGCATCGTCAAGAAATAATGGTGATGATATGATAGTTGCTTTGCATGACTTACAAGGTTCAACATTTGATGGATAAACATCACATTCGGAGGAGAACGACAAATAGAAAAATTTAGTCAGTTACTTGAAGATGCTAAAAAGATACCGTTTGATGATGCTAACATGTCGACTTTGAATTTTATTGTCAAGCTACTCCACATTAAAGTAAGTAATGGAATAACCAATAAAAACATTGATATAATGTTAGAGTTGCTTGGACAGATGTCACCAGCCGGTATCGAATTGCCAAATTTTTCGTTTGTAGCATAGCAACACGGAAGAGGTGCTACAGTCCTCCCGATGTCTGATTTTTTCCAAGTCACCTACTGCACTCCAAATAAAGGTTGGGTGAACGATGTCACCTGAGAGTGCTATGTAAATGTTCAATTAAATAAATTATGCAAAATATCAGAATTTTACTCTAACACAAAATCTTAAAATGTAGGAACGCATGGTGGACATCAAGACACGGAACCTCACACAGAGCAATCAACCTTTGGCTGATGAGGAGCTTTCGCGTCACTTGTTCCAGAATACCACCTTTTACAACGTTGGATTTAACACTCGTCGGAAGACGGCATGAACTACTTCTCGATCGTCCAACTCTTCAGAGCAATTGAAGTTAACTAACACCGACTGGAGATACAGAATGAAGAGATGGGGTGGCAGAAACAGGAGCACGATCGAGATACGATGACCTTGTGAGCGCTTGTGGAGATAGTTTGCTCAAAGCAGTGCTGCATGATTGACCTCCATAATTCCTCCAACCCAACAAATGCAGCACCTATCTTAACCGATCATGCTACATGATTTTTTTAATGTAATAAAACTATTATTTTATATATATAATAATTATTTTATTTTTATTTTTGAAAAAATTAAAAATAAAATACTATTAAAATTAATTATATATATATTTTTAATAATATTTTATTTTTAAAAAATTTTAAAATTTTTTAGCTTCGCCAAAGAAGTGACGCTAAATGTACTATTTTAACGTCGACATGGTAAATTTTGACTCTAAATATATTAGATTTTTAGTGACATCACATATTTCATTTGCTAAAGATAATGGTATTTAGCGTCGCTTATAATTATCGACGCTAAATTATAAATTTATGCATCGTCTATATGGGTTTTGGCGATGAAAAATTGACGACGTAGAAATATTTAGTGTCGTCGGGTGATTTATTTCCTCGATCAGACTTTAGCATCTACTTTTTTTCAACATTAAAAACTGTGGCGTCGACCTTTGGCGTTACAAAATTGAATTCTTGTAGTTACAAAACTATTTTTTTTTTCCGTATATTTATGACCCCTTTTTTAATAAATAAATGAACATGTGTCAATGCCAATTTTGTATGTATTTGAGATTCCTCTGCAAGTGGCATCAAACTTTTTGGTGATGTTCATATCTTCAACGGACCTGAAAGTGAGCTTTCACCTCCCATTATTATAGAAATGGTCCCCAAAATGAAGTACTCTCTAGTCATTGAAAAAGAAGAAAGAAAAATGTGCATAGGCCACCACCTCTCATGGCCACGTGAGAGGTGATTTTCATAAAAAAAAAAAAATGATTGATATTTTTCATTTTAATAAAGATATATCAAAATTATTTCATTAAAAACAGATTTTTCATTAATTTATAAAACATATTTTAATAAAATTTCGATTTGAACGAAAGTGACTGCCTCGTTAACATTTATGTGGATTCGCTACTGTCAATTATGATAGGCTTAGAATTTGAAAGCTTTTTTGAGATTCAACTAAAAGGTCATGTTATAGATTTGACCAAAAAAGATCAATAAATTTCAAATATCATCATACATTTGATTTTCTTTTATCAATTTAACGTTAACAATAAGCTACACGTATATAAATGTTTATGTTAAGAGTTAAATATGATGGCGAATATTTTTCACATATATTTTTTTTTTGTGAAACACACATTTAAAAATATATTAAAAATACTTAATGTCCAATTCTCTTTATACTAAAAATATATATAAAAATTAAAGTGAACAAATATAGGATTCCACTCACTAACCCAAGATTTTTTTTTTGAAATCGTTGAAAACCTAATCACTAAATCACATCTTACAAGCTTAAGCGAAACATGTATTTATATAGAACTTCAGCAAAAAAATAAAAGATAAAGAAAAATTATGTGTTAAACTTTATTTTATATATTTTTTAATATAAGAAGGATGGAACATTGGGTTTAAATTTTTATTGTTAATTCCCTTTTTAATTTATTTTTACCATGAATTTTGGAAGTTTATTCCTGTTTTTACTTCTATTTTAATTTCAATTATCTTAATATCGTTCTTTTTATTCCTACATTTACACATGATGCAACTTTTTTTTTAATGAATATTGAATGTTAATTTTCTTTATTTTTCAATTTTGTGTCTATAGTACATTGATTTATGTATAAAGGACAAAAATCAATTCTCTTAATATCATTTTTTTTTAATTTCTACATTTTACACATGATGTAATTTATTTTTATTTTTATGAATATTGAATATTAATTTTCTTTCTTTTTCAATTTTGTCTCTATAGTACATTGATTTATGTATAAAGGACAAAAATCAATTCTCTTAATATCATTTTTTTTTAATTTCTACATTTTACACATGATGTAATTTATTTTTATTTTTATTTTTATTTTTATGAATATTGAATATTATTTTTCTTTCTTTTTCAATTTTGTCTTTATTGTACAGTGATTTATGTATGAAGGACATTTCAATATTTTTGCCACCTTTTCTATCAAAACTAAAAATCAACCAACTTTGGGAAAACATGTGAAAAATACTCATATATTTTGATACCTTTATATTTTTCTCTAAATATATATATATATATATTTAGTCATTATCTAGTGCGGGCGTTAATATGAAAATAACATGTGGACACACGAGGTAGTATATATACTATCAGGAACACTATTTGAAAGGGTTACAAAACTTTCATACAGACGCTGATTGACACTAAAAGAAAATTTTAAATATAAATAATAATTTATTTATTTATTTTTTCAGTCCTATGTTTTGAATTTCATATTTGTTCCTTCATCTTTAGCAATTGTTGAAAAGAATTAATAGTAAAGAGTTCTTTAATACCATGTCCTTATTCAATAAAACACAACAAAATTAAAGAACCCAAATAAAACTTTCTAACATAATTTCAATGTTATTATTATTATTATTATTATATATATATATATATATAGTGTGGATATTAGTTAGTCCAATTTATAAAATTTCTTGTGTTGTAAGTGCAAAGGGGAAAGCCCAAAGATTTTTTAGGCAACCTAATTTTTTTTTCAAGTTGAGAAAGTTATACAAAATCTAGCTTCAAAAGCTACCAAGGCAAGAAAATTTACTTGTCACTTACCATATTGCATTTCTGAGTTGGATTAAAGATGTCTTGTTTTCATGCTAAGTATATCATTGTTTCTTGTCAATTCCCAAAAATGAGAAAAAACTTTATCCCTTATTTAATAAAAAAAATGGGAAAATAAAGGTGTACAAGATAAAACCCTCTTAAACCACACAAAAAGTTAGGATATGTTTGAAGTAATTTCGTATAATTATCTAAATTTTTAAATGCTTAAAATATTAAAAAAGGGTTAGGCTATTTTCACTTAAAGTTTGACTTAAAATTTTGACCAAAATATATACATTATTAAATGTTATTTTAACTTTCAATTTATGGATTTTATGAAATCAAAATTTGTGTCAAAATTTTAATTAAAATGGGTATATGATTCAAGCACTATTAGATATCGATGATAAAAATCTCCGCGAGGATGAGACAGTGTGTTGTAATTTTTTTATCTATTAATTAGATGGGTTGGAACAGATATTAATACATCGGTGAAAAGAGAACTCGTAGGATCCAATAATATTTAATATGAAATTAAATTTTAATACCCATTAATTAAATGAATTTTGATATGAATATTAATATCTCGTATCATATTCGGCCCGTTTTCATTATTAGTAATAATAGATTCTAACATTAAGAATGTTAGTAATGAAAAACAAATTTTGCACTTCAAAACCAACACGGCAAAAATAAAACCCTAAAACCAAACATAAATCCACTATAAATAAAAAACCCAAAATCAATTTCAAACAAGAAATATCAAATATCTCAGTCTCCCTCTCTCTCAAAAATTTTGTCCCCATGTCCCAAAAATCAACATCGGAGGCAAGTCAATTCTCATTCTCTTTATTTACAGAAATGGGAATGTTTTATTTAGTTATTTTTTATGCCATATTTGTCATATTTGTGTTTCGAAGTTTTGTTTTTGGAGAGAAATATCGAGTAAAAAATGGATTTTGAAACTGAAACGCAGAAGAAGAATTACAGAGCTGGGGTTTTTGGGGATATTTACAATGCCATGATGCTTCCTAAAGAATCGGAGATTGAGAAAGATGTTTCTGTTTCTGCTTCAGTTTCTTCTCCTCTAGAGCTTCGGTTTCAGCTTCCTGATTTCAGGGCTGCTTTTCAAGTGAGTGGTTTTTATTATTACTACTATTATTTTTTTATATATATATTTTTTCTTTTATGGTTTATATTTATTTCATGTTTGGCTGCTGAGAAATAGAAGAAATAGGTTACAAAAAAAAAAGGATTCTTTTGGGTTTCATGTTTGGTTGTGAAGGGGAGTCCATTTTGTTATGTTCTTTGCTGTAGTTGCTATGAAAGTGAGTGGATTATTTTTGTTCTTGGATTTTAAATGATTTTTTTAATTACTGTGCGGGTGAGCTGTTTGGTTGGCAGGAAATTGTGGGGGAAAACCCCAATTTCTGATGGAAACTCATATCTACAAATCCATATTAGTTTTTTTTGTTTGGAGAATTTGACAGTTCATTTATGAAAATCCCATTTTGGAACTGGGTTTAATATAATGTATTGAAAGTTGAATTGGATTTACTCGAGTGGATTTATTTCTAAATTTCTTGATTGGAAATTAAATAGTTTTTTTATCCTCTTGCTTCTTTTTTTTGCATTGCTATTCTTTTTTAATGATCAGTTTCTGTTGCTTTGTTTTGTGGATCATTTAACCACTAAATCATTTTTGTTCTTTGACATTCCCTTGCCTTTTGTTTAGTTGCTAGGAAAAGTGAGGTCAAGCTGTTTCTTCTTTTGATTTTTACGGAAAAACAGAAAAGGGTATTTGCTTTCACTTTAGAACGTTATATACTTATATGTCAAGTTCTTTGGTTGTGCAAAATGAACAGTGCACAGCAAGTAGCTATATATTATTGGTAGCCTTGCTTAAGTCTTGGCAATACTTGTTGTTCTAGCTATAGTAATTGTTGAGTCATTTTGAACGAGTGAAACGTGTCTTTTGTTGTTGGTAACAGAAGAACATGCTTTGCTGTAATTCAGGATGTCTTGAGCACCAGAGAAGTCAGGGAGTTTCTTAGCGGGGCTTTAGCAGGGGCTATGACTAAAGCTATTCTTGCTCCTCTTGAGACCATCAGGTTTGGTTTGTCTCATTTTTCCGCATTTTTCCATCAAACTTCTTAATTTTATTTCAATGCTCAGATGTTTATTAATCATATTTGATATTACTTTACATGCTGGATTGAATGTTTTAGTTGAAGATGTATTTGTAAATATATAGCTGCTCACTTTTACATACATATTAATAGTAAATACAAAACTTATAGATGTAGCATTGTAGCTTAATGTTTGCACTTGACTTTACATACATATTAATAGTAAAAAGCATGTTGTATTATGATTCACTTTTTTACTTCTTGTTGGAATTTTAGTTTTTGTGAATTAAGTCATTAACAGAGATTTATCTGTCAACAAACCATTTAAACAAAGATTTATTTGTCTGCAAACCAACTTGCTTAACAAATAATTGGCTGTCATTAAACTGACATATTAATTCTTTGAAGTTAAAAGGTTCCCAAGATTTCCTCCACACTGAAAGTTGGATTTGATTTTTCATTAACAGATTCATACATTTGAACTTCTTATGATTGGTGCCTATTATGTGACAGCTACCCTATGAGCAATTGCAACATATTTGCTGATAAGCAGCTTTTGAAATACGCAGGACAAGAATGGTGGTTGGTGTTGGATCCAAAAATATTTCTGGTAGTTTCATTGAGGTAATTGAGCAACAGGGTTGGCAAGGACTATGGGCCGGAAATGGAATAAATATGCTTCGAATAGTCCCTACCCAGGCAATTGAGCTTGGAACATTTGAGTGTGTCAAGCGAGCTATGACATCAGCACAAGAGAAGTGGAGTCAGGAAGAATGCCTGAAATTACAAATTGGTCCTCACAGTTTGAACTTTTCTCTCTCCTGGATTTCTCCTACTGCTGTAGCTGGTGCTGCTGCTGGAGTTTTTAGCACGCTTGCATGCCATCCTCTTGAAGTTTTGAAGGTATTTGCACACTATCCTGTGGGAAACGACTTTGTTTTGTTTGGTTTGGTTTTCCCCTAAACCTCGCTTATTAAAATTTCACTTGGAGATACTGTGCTAGATTCTCCCACCTTATTGATTTTCTGTCACATGACTACATCTTGTTTCTTTTTCTGTAAAACTGACGTTGTCGATCTAATTTCCTGTTAGGATCGGTTGACTGTAAGTCGTGACGTGTACCCTAGTTTAAGCATTGCAATTAGTAAAATTTACAAGGATGGTGGAATTGGTGCTTTTTATGCCGGTCTTTCACCTACGCTGATTGGCATGCTCCCGTACAGTACATGTTACTATTTCTTGTATGAGACAATGAAAACATCACACTGCAAATCAAAGAATAAGAAGTCACTAAACCGTCCGGAGATGCTTGTGCTTGGAGCTCTTGCAGGTAAGAAACTCTTCTTAGTTCTTGTGCACTGTCACTATTCTCATATTGACGAACTGTAGGGTTTCTCCTTTCTGTTCCAATGTCCTACGAAGTCCAATATATTTGTTATCGCCCTGATTTTCACGGGGATATGGAGACTTTAGCCTCTTCTATTATATAGTGTATGAAATTGCTATTACAAGTTTCGGAATGAGCAAAGAAAGAAAAATACATATTAGCATTTCTGGTTGTCAACTCCACCCGATATAAGGCGGCACCTTTTCTTCCTATTGGTTGAGCTGGCAAGCATTTCTTATTTTCTCCTTACCCTTGCAAGCATCCTAATTGGATAAAATTAAAATAAAGATGGGAGCATAAATGGTGAAATGGGCTTTAGTCTTGTATGATGGTATTGTTGTCCTTCTCAGCTAATTAGAGTTCCATCTACATGTTGATTTCTCAGGTTTTACAGCTAGCACCATCAGTTTTCCCCTAGAGGTTGCTAGAAAGCGGCTGATGGTAGGAGCTTTGCAAGGTAAGTGTCCACCCCACATGGCAGCAGCACTTGCTGAAGTCATTCGGGAGGAGGGTTTGATGGGCCTTTACAGAGGATGGGGCGCAAGCTGTTTAAAGGTCATGCCTGCCTCTGGCATAACCTGGATGTTTTATGAAGCTTGGAAAGACATACTGCTCCCCCTTAAACCTGGCCCTTTTTGAGACAGTTTGGGGTCGCTTCTCGAATAATAAGAGTGCTATGTTCTGGTGTTGTGCTGGTAAAGGCCAGGTTACACTAAGGACATTGTGGCCTATATTAGGGTCAAGCAGGTTTATAAAGGGCTACATTTTTCTGTTAGCCCGTAGCATTACTTGACCAGAATTTTTGGTCAGTTACCGATTTTGGCATCCTATAAACGATTTGACATATATCATCAACAGGTTTCTTAGATCATTTACACATTGCTACTCAAATCCTGTTTTCTTTTTTCTTTTTTTTTGGTTGTGGCCTTTTTGGTCCTCTTATTTATTTATAGCTATTTTTACATCAAGTTGATTGTGCGGGGTAATATAGTCCATGAATTTTGGTCATACATACATGTACCCCATAGAGGATAGTGGGAAGATGTTAAAATCGTGTAAGAGAGAATTAATGCGCATTTTGGATGAAAGGCTTGTCATTATCCTTGAAACTCATCCATTGTTGCTTGTAATGTGTTTTTTCCCCTACTTTCGAATGCCAATATTTTGGATAGACATCATTGCTACACTAGGGTAACGGTAAGATTATTCCATTGTTATCTGAGAGTATATGTTTAAATCACGAAAATAATCATTTTTGTAAAAGAAGGGCAAGAGTCTCCGGTGTGGAAAATCTCATGTATTGGGTCACACTGGAGCATAATTTATCAATTGACTCTTTGACCTCTTAAAAATTGTGCCTATTTATTTATCCTTAAACATGTATATATTTTTCCCAACTTTCATCCCAATTCTTTTACGATAGTTATGGTGAGAGTTGGGATGAAAATTCGGGAAAAGTGTATGTATATATATATTGATAATTTGCAAGCTTATTGTTGTTTGTAAGGATAACGATTTTTTAGTCATATATGGGTTTTTCTTTTTCGTTTTACAATCATGTCATAATTTAATAATATATATATATATATATATATATATATATATATATATATATATATATTATTAAACACAATGGTGTGGGGAGAAAGAGAAGACAATCAATGGTTAGGATTATGAGAGATAATGTATCCAAATGTTATCTTTATGTGACTTAATTGGCGGTTCAGATCATTTCATTATAATCTAATGGCTCATAAAAATGGAAAATGAAAATTACCAAATAAATTAAATAATAAATTTTTTTTATTAATGGAAAATGAAAACTACCAAATAAATTAAAGAAGAAAATCATTTAATTAAAGAATAAAATCATTTCATTATAAAATAAAATCATTTATTAAATAACATAATCTTAATTTCTCTGTAAATTCTGTAAAACCGTGCCGTAAGCACGGGCACATGCTAGTATATTTATATAATTTGATCATATAAGTCAATAACACCGTGCCGTAAGCACGGGCACATGCTAATATATTTATATAATTTGATCATATAAGTCAACAAGTATCATCTCATTAGTCTAATCTTACTCTATTAATTCAAAGGACTAAGGACATGATATTTACTCACTTAAATACTAAATTATATATATTAAAAAAATTCTTTTAGGATTTGATTGTAAAAAACACAAAATTTATAGAATTAAAAAACAATTACCCTATTTTCTAAAATGGTCACATTTATTATTTTTTGGTTAACGGATTAGACTAACATGATGATATTTACTTATTTAGAGGATCAAATTTTTTTTTTAAAAAAATCTTTTAGGACTTATTATAAAAAAAAAAATACAAAACTTATAAGGTTAAAAATATTATTATCACGAGTATGAATTGTCGTGGAAGATATTGAGATATATAGAAAATCACTTTAGCAGATATTTAAAAAACACAGGGTAATAAGTATTCATTTTTTGAGAATTTTGGGGTCATTTTTTTTTAAACTTGGTGTTTTTCTAAACATCAGATAATTTTCGGATAAATAGATAATAATTTCTCTTTTAAAAAATTATTGAAATTGTTCATTTATTTATTTTGCAAGAATATAAATAACTCAAAAGGAACATAATCAATCACATAATTTAGAAATTGCTTCTATATGCAATAGTTTTCATAATATTTGCTATGTTTAGTGGCCTTGATTGAGAACCATAATCTGATCATTATCTGATTAAGTTTCAGAAATTCTTGGGCAATAAACACTTTGAGCAATATTCTGCCAAAGCCCACATTGGAAAAATATTTCTGTAAGTTGGGTAGTGTAACATGCAATTCACCATAAAAGCTCCAGTGAGCTCCTGCCATCAAATAAGTAAATCATTTAATTTTATACCTCCATAAAAAGATTGAAAAAATCTAGAATATAACGGTAGTATTATCTAACATAGGTAATAATTTAACAATCAATGATATAGTTACAATATTAATTTAATGATGATAACATTTGATTTTCATAAAAAGATTCGATACTCTTAGCGGAGGCAAATTAATATTTCCTTATTAATCAGATATTTCATTAATTTATAAGATAAATTTTAATAAATTTTGATCTACTGGTTATGTGGACCTCTATTTGGATCCGCTATTGTTAATAATACATTATTATGCATGATAATATATTAAAAAATTATTAGATATATAGTAATTGACTTATACATGTATTTTATTTATTAATTGGTAGTATCATGTCATTCATAAGATGAATAATTTTTTTAATTGAATATTAATTTTTTATTAAATAATGTAATAATATTTTCTAGTTTTTTTTCATAACAATAGTAAAATAATAATAAAAATAAAAAAAATCCTTAATAATAATTGTGGAGAATCACCTGTTGGGGAAAATCGCCACCTTCTAGCTGAGAATTTATCAATAGTTTTGCAGCACGGTGAAGAGGAGTATGATCTCTTTCCATCTTTAAAAAAAACAAAAAGAAAATGCAAAAATGAAATTTTACAAAATCTGAATATTCAGTCTTGAGTATGATTATATGAATTAGGATTCAATGATGAATTGAGTTTGTTTTAATACAAATTAATAATCAGGATATAATTGAGACTCACATATGAGGTTGGTGTATAAGGATAGGATGGACTGAGTTTTGTCAGTCTTGGTTCCGTCTCATTTATATAACCAAGACAAAAATTATTCATACAGGATAAAAATCTCATTGTGATGAGATAGAATGGAAAAATTACCAACCCTATCTATGAAAGGCCAACATAAATAAATCATGACAATTAATTTAATACCGAACACATATAGTCATACTCAAGTTATTTATATGTATGTGTATATGTGTGTAATAATCAGCAACTAACCTGTCCAGCATGAATTAAACCCATCATAGCCCAAGCTGTTTGCACTAAATTCGATCGGTTCCCTTCAAGAGGCACATATTTCTAATTCACCAAACACAAATGTTATCATTTTCCAAAAGTTACTAATCTCGGTAATTGTAAAAATGAAATGATTATCATTTTGCAAAATACTAATATCGTTTTACTTTTTAAAGTGACAAAGATTATAAAAAAAATCCCAAAAACTTGAGAACTAATTATGTTGAGGAAAATAATTTTCATCAATTGAGATAAATAAATAAACTCAAAATATATATATTGGACAATCCTGAATACTTAAGTTTGGACTCACACTACCTATTCATATAACACAAACCAGACAAAAGATTGGTTTGTATCTGAAGAGAAGTATTGAAGAAAATTAATATGACAAACGAATGAACTCAAATAATAAAATTGTGCAATTCTTAACTGTCAAGCTAGTTTTTGGTGAATTTTAATTAGTTACTATACTCCATGAAAAATCATTGAACATTTAGGTAGAAATTTTTAAATTTGAGTATATATGAACTCAGAATGATTCGAAATATAAAATGGAATAATATGTTTAGTTTAATTTAGGTAGCATAAACATGTTTTTTTTTTTTTTTTTTTTTTTTTTTTTTTTTTATGTATTGTACTTTTTAGGATCTAGTATTTTATTATCGAGAATCTCAATTTACAAATGATTTCATGATAACTATAAGATAAAGTTAATGATATTTTAGATCTCTAATTTTTTCATAATTATTATTAGGTCATTATTCATCTAACATTAAAACATCGTTGTTGCATTCTAAATTATTAATCAAATCTTAAAAATAAAAAAAAAAATAAAAAAATTACCTTGTTTGGGCAGGAAAGGTAACTTTCTCCCCAACCACCATCAACACATTGTGTTTTGAGTAAAAAATCTGTAGCTTTGCGTAAAGTTGAACAATTACTGAAAGTCTTTTTAGCAGCAACAAGGCCTTCAATTGCAAACCATGTACCATATATGCAGCAGATTCCCCAGCTACCACACCTGTAAAATCATTATCATGTAAACTCATTAGGGCATGATTATGTCGCAATATCTATAAGTCATGTTAATCACATGAAAAATACTGAACAGACAAACGAGAGATAAATCATGGACAAAAACACAATTAAAACGACATGTAAATTCGATAATTTTTATTATCATGTAAACGCATAAGAGCGTGATTATATCGCAATATCAATAAATAATATTAATCATATGGAAAAAATACTAAGCAGACAAACAAGAAAGACAAAATCACAACCAAAACGTGCAAAATCATCCGTTTTTTTTCTTATCATGAAAGACATTAGGGCGTGATTATCTCACGATATCTATAAGAAATATTAATCACATGAAAAATACTAAGCAGATAAACAAGGGACAAAACGGTCAGGACAAAAATACAGTCAAAATGATAATATTTAGACTGTATTTTTATCCCGTTTTGTCTCTATATCAATCCTCTGATGACATTGACAATCATTCGTTTTATAATGAAATTAAACGTACCAAGAACCGTCAGGATTTTGAATGTCTTCGATAAATTTTACAGCATTTCTGATAAAATTTTTAACCTCT
The DNA here is from genome assembly GCA_019454045.1 of Zanthoxylum bungeanum. Taxonomy (NCBI): domain Eukaryota; kingdom Viridiplantae; phylum Streptophyta; class Magnoliopsida; order Sapindales; family Rutaceae; genus Zanthoxylum; species Zanthoxylum bungeanum. Next base: position 23,768 of record SKCR01054159.1, on the reverse strand, counting down.
TTTTCTCTGTGTTTTGGATATAACTTGTTAAACAAAGTCATGGCCTTCAATGTCGATGCAGTGCACTCAACTTTACTGTATCCATCAAAAGTTCACAATTAGTCTACAAAGAATTTATAGCAATGAATAAATAATATTTGTACACAAGATCAAATTGAAACATATATCTTACTCATATTCAATGATAACATTGCTAAGGAATTCCATTGGATTGAGTAACTGAACAGTGAACACACAAAAAGAAAAAAAAAACAATTAATTATTTCACAGAAAAAAAATTATCAGATTTTTATTTTCACAGCTATAAGTTCTATGTATTCAAAGCACTTGCTGTTAATTTATATACCACAACATATCAATGGCGGGAGAAAATCTACAATATAACAGAGGTATCACGTCATTCTTGTAACAATTCAATCATTCATTGCCACGTGTGCTAAAATATTAACAAATAATTAAAAAGATATATATTAAATCATACGTGTCATTTATTAATTTGTTGGTGATACCTAAGGGTGGCAAAAAATCCCGGGTCCGATCCGGCCCTGCTCGGCTCGGCCCGAGGTAAAAAAAACTTGGGTCGGGCTTTAAAATGAGAGAGAGCCGGCTCGGGCCCGCAGGCCCGGCCCAGGCTTAAAATAAATAAAAATATATATTTATGAAATATATATTTTTATATAATAAATTTTATGTATATATAATTTTTTATATTAAAATAATCGGGCCCTTTTTCCCGGGCTCGAGCCTAAATTCTACTTGCTGGACTCGAGCCGGGCTTATCAAAGTCCGGCCCAAGTTCTACCCATTACCATCCTTAATGATACCACGTCACGCATGCATTCGTTGTACCAAAAAAATTACTCCAATATGACTAAGCTTGTATCACATAAACTATAAACTTAAGTCCTTAAGTCGGCTAGCGTATAAAATTATTAAAATTGAGAGGGCCAATAATAAATACCATAAACTTGAGTAGGCTTTAATATATTATTTGACATATGGAAGATTTTACCTCTAACCATGATGGTGCTCCCGCTGGCTCCCAGGCTGTTATTCCACCAGTTTTACTCTACATTAATTAAAAAAATTAAACTATGATTTTTTTTTTTTATAGAAAAAATAAATGATAAAAAAAAGTGTCTACGTAATTGGAGGCATCTGTCCTATAAAATCTATAAGTGTGTTACAATGTTTTTCATTCAATAATCTAATGATATATTATAAGATAAATAATCTTTGGGTTCCTAATTTTTTTCATAATTACCCATCAAGTTACTATTATTCTAATAGTAAATGATCATTATTGTATTCTATTTTATTACTATTAGAACGGTAGTAAAATTGACTATTGAGACTTATTGTCCGGTCCCTATTATATGATTTGGGACAAAAAAATATCATGAAACCCAATCGATTTTTTAAATCAGAACGAAGAATCGTTCTTATTCTTGTTGGGGTCGATATTTCATCCCCAATCTCATACCGTTTGTTATAAGATCCCGAATCCCAATTGAATTATGAGATTTCTACTAACCTTAAATAGCATTGACATAATGGGTAATTATGAAAAAAATTAGAGACCTAAAGGATATTTTACTATATTTAATATAATTGTAAATATTATATATTTATTAATTGAAAATATCACGTCACCCATTCCTCTATTATATTATAGAATTATTCCTAGCCTACACCTTCTTTTACTTGTATATATTGTTCATTCATTCATTAACATCATGCTTACATACAACTGGTGTAGGAGGAAGATTTTTTGGTTCAATGTCATAAAATTTGGAAACATATAAAGATAAAATTGCAAATTGAAATCCTTTGGTTCCTTGCCTGCATCGAAAGCAAGTAATTTACAGCATCATAAAATCTTTCAGGTTCCATTTTCTCACCAACAATTCCTGGTGGCATCACTGAGAAATGTAGACAACACTACATGTATGAAATACAAAAGAAATTAATTTAATAAGTAAAGTTATATGGAAAAAACAAAATCATCATTTCAAACCACCAAAAAAATAAAAATATTAGGGAGACAACCATGGGACAAAATGGTGGCAAAAACACAATCAAAACGAAATCATTTTTGATTGAATTTTATTTTTTGAAACACAATCAAAACGAAATCATTTTAATTATGTTTTTATCCTCGTTTTATCTCTCCTCTTCCAAATATCTTTAGTTACCAGCAAGCCTTCTGCAGTACAATCAGAAACTTGCCACCCATGATCCTTATTGGAAAATGTCCATCCTCCTTTAGAAATGTGACGAAACATGCTTTTAAAATCTCCTGGAGGATTATCAGTGATCTGCCAAAATTGCATACCGACTAAATAAAAGCCCTTTTTTTTCCTATCGGATGCGTCATTATATAGATTTTTTGACATCATTAATATTAAAAATATATATATTATTGGTGTTAGGAACGGTCTTGAATTTTGAGAGATCCTAGACGAATTTCTAAATTATATAATCTCTATTGATAAAAAAGAAATTTACTTATTGTAATAGAATAAAAACTGTTTTTAGATTTGGGATCCCTAAATTTAGAGATTCAAATGACCGTTTAAGTGTGATGTTCCAAGACCACTCTTCATTAATATTTGTTCATTATATATATAGTTATACAAAAATATGAAAATTAATTACCTGAGATTTTTTAAGGAAGTCATGTGCTTTCATTAGTGTTGGACCAATTTCATCAGTGAGATTGCAAGCAAGCAACGCTTGAACGGCAAGAGCACAATCCCATGTTTGACTGCCGAAACTCTGCATCATTTATCTTTTAACAATAACTTTTCTACTTACAACGATTAAAATATTTTAAATTCACAAGTATATATGTGAAAAAAAACAGGAATAAGGCTGCGTATATTAAGATTTTTTCTGAATCCTACTTACAGCGGGAGTATTGTACACTGGATATACGATCTTCACCGTGTATATATACCATATGTTTTAAAATGCAAATTTTAGCTAGATAAATTATAACTAGTTAACTGTGTATATAATTTTTAATTAGCTAAACAACAGTAATTATAAATAGCCAATAACTGTTGTCTAGTCTAAATCTGAATATTAAAATGTGTGACTTTCTTCCTAAACTATATATGAAAATGACCATGCTAACAGGCCCTACATTTTCATGGGATAATTAGGGACGGTAAAAATTCTCATGGGATATAGTTTGTTGGGGTCCAGTATTTTAGGAGTGGATAATGAGATAATTTTTTATACCCACTAATTGGACGGATCAGATATGAATATTAGCATTTTCGTTCAAATAAAAATAAAATCCCTGTGTGATTGGAGACCTACACGGGAATCCCGATACATTAAGGATAGATAAGGGGATAATTTTTATACTCGTTAATTAAACGGGAGAAATACGAATATTGACATGCCCGTGTTGCCATCCCTAGTGATAATCATGTTATAAAAACCAATGGGCCTGAATCATCTTAATCAACAATGACTTGGGGGGTTATCTCCTAATCTTAAATAAATGCATTTTTAAGAGGCGGCTGATCCATCTCCATCTTCTATATATAAATAAATACAATATAAATATACAAGAGGAAGTTATACAAACCTGCACTTTCATTCCATCCTCTCCAACCCAAAAGTAATCGCAGATTCTAGCAAGATGCTTCTTGACATAATCACTATTGGAATCTTCGACCCAACAACACAGCATATTCAATGGCTGTTCACATATACACATGTAAGTCTAGAGACTTCTCTCACAATTTGTTGAAGTCTCAAATTTCAAGAAACCAAAACATTGGCTAAAGTTAATATTGTGATTATTGCCATGTTACTATATTAATTACCTTTTCAATACATCCGATAGTCATGTACCGACTGGCATCATCTTCGTAATGAATGTGGTTCATTGTTAACTCTAGAGACTTCTCTCGCAATTTATTGAAGGGCCAATGATTCAGAACCGGCTCAACAACATTATAAAGAATATCCCAAAGCATGTTTTGTACTGATGTATGGGGAAAGTAGATATCTTCCTGTAATTAAAAAATAAAATGTTAAAGGAAGATAAATAGGTAATAAAACGACAACAACACAATCAAAACGATATTATATATTTTGGTTCTGTTTTTGTCTTATATTTATCAGTGTTTTTTTTTTTTCCGCTTAAATTGGGGTAAAGGCCTCTACATATTCCGTCCCCGGCTCCATTTAATATTGAATCTTTGGAAATCTTGCCGCCAAATCACTCCTTTCGGACTTAAGCGGAGCAGGTAAAACTTTCGGTCTCTGAATTCATATCCAAGACCTTAATGTGAGATTCTGAATCCTACACCGCCAAACCACGTCTCTTGGGAGGAAGGTATATATTTGACAACCGTAGATGGAGGTAAATAATCAGTTGTGCAGTCAAAGCTAATTAAACAGCTAAAGAATTTAGTAAACACTAGTATTTAAATTTGACGTCATCACATACAACTGTTGAAAAGTTAAAAACAAACCTTTGCACATATATGTCTCATCTTACTCCAATTAATCTCATTGTAAGGTTGGGTGTAAATCTCTTCTCTCAGTTGTAAAATAAGTGGAGTTATTGGACCAACAAATTTTTTTCCATATAAATATGACATAGGCATGTATGTCAACCGACAGTAGCAAAACAACTTTCCTGTAATATTGAAACAAAATGAAAATTGATGAGGATATATAAGAACTTGAAACAAATTTTAGAAATTAATATATTTTTTTAAAAATCAATTTTTAATCTAAAACTAAGGTTAAATCTCTCTTAATCCTTAAGAGTTTGGACTAGTTTTTAATTGGTCCTTATATTTTTAGAAAATATTCGTGTAATTAGTTTTGTAGGTATTAGACTTAACTTCAAGTGCAAAATCGTATTTTTATTTAATATAATTTAAAATTCTAACAAATCAGTTGTTGCAAAATAGAGAATTAATGAGGTGATTGACTCAAAACCTAAGGACTAAAAGAGTATTTACAAACCATTTAATTTAATTGTCCCTTTTATTTAATATACTAATCATAATTAAAGTTAACCCTGGATAAATGTTATGCCTTTTTAATTATTTATTTGATCCTTGTACAGATACTGGATGCTCAAATATTCATCTTTCCCTATATATATCTACTTTATAAAATTACACGATAAAATACCAATATTTTTTTTATGAATTATAAGAAAAATTTATGCAGACGCCCGTAAATGACCGAGTGTGTGTATATATATATAATGATTTTTCAAGTTATATAAGAACTAACCTGGACTGATGGGAAAAAAAGAAGGAATTTTCCAAAATTCTGGAGGCATTGGATCGCATCCAGCCCAATCATATACACCAAGAATCTACCAGAGACAAATGGAAACAAATAAACAATTAGATTTTTTTTTTTTTTTTTTTTTTGGGGGCTTATACACATTATTTCAATAAATTAAGGTTGATAAATTTGAATTAAGTGTTGAATTTTATAGAATCTATTGACACGCATGCATAATTAAAACTTAATTATATATAAATTCTAATATCATACTATCAATTACATTTTGAAAAGAAAAAAAAAAGCAATGAGCGCAAATTAAACTTAGTTCAGCCGAATTCTAGTTCTTGCATCAAATCCAAGTCCCAATTCAGAGTGCTATTTGACAACCACTTTTAAACATATAATCAAATTGGTTTCAAATATTTTTATCCTTAAAAAAGTTTTTTTTAATGTGATTTTAAGCACTCCCAAATGATTTTGGAAAATAATTGGTCCCTAAATGTACTAACTATTGAGAGGTTTGAATCTTTCGAATGAGCCCAATCTTAATTTTTAGGGAGAATGCTTTGTCCTTAATTTTTTTTATTAATTACTTCTTAGGTCTCTATTTTTTTTTATATACAATTATTCATTAGGTCCTTTTATTTAGGGTTGATAGGAAACTCAATCGGAATTCGAGATCTCGTATCGAGGAAAGAAAAATTGATCCGAATAAAAATTTAAGTTACGATTCATAATAATATTTTGTCGATTTAAAAACTATTCATGATTCGAGATAATTTTTTCATTTTGAATCATAATCGGAATCAGATGAGACGTCCCGATTGTCATATCTACTATTGTTCTAATAATATAGTAAATAATACAATAATGATCATTTATTATCATAATATCACAGATCTTATAGATAATTATGAAAAAAATAACGACCCATAAATTATTTTCCTCAATTTTTATTATTTTCTTTGATCCCTCATCTTTTTTTTTTGTTTTTGGATTAGCAAGAAGAATGATCATACTCATACCGAAAGCCAAGTCTTTCCCCAAGATGTTACCCCGGTTGCCCCACCGTGATCAAGAATCCATTTTCTTGCTCTCGTACAACCATTTTGTTCGCCGTCGCCGGACACTTGTCCGAGTAAACGCAAACAAATGTAGTTAAAAACTGTACAAAACATTGTGCTGTGTCCCTCAACGTGTAACCCCCATCCACCATCTTCATTCTGTACATTTATTTAATTCACTTCCATCACAAGACTTTAAAACACTAATATCAATAAACAAAAATTACATCTAATCATCTTGTCGATTATCATAACGATTCGTTGATCGAAAATACAAATTTTCATTTTCATTATTAAATATTTTATGTTAATTTTGAATTATTTTCCATCCGATTAGTAGTAAATGACTTTAATATCCTAAAAACTGTTCGGATATAATCAAAATTATTAACTAAAAAAATTAATGACATAGATTAAAAACTTATATTTCTAAAATTATAGGAAATAAAACGTCATTTTAATAATTTATAGGATAACTGAGTGTTATTTTCCCATAAATAAACATACAAAATTATAATGAATACTATTTTTTTTTCCTTACCTGATGATTGTATGTGTAACGAAGCATTTCTTTGCGATGTTCACTAGTGAATACAATGTTAAGATACCCTGTAATGTATAAACAAATAACCTGCATGCACATTTTTTTTTTTTTAAAAAAAAAAAAGAGAAATTATCATTTTCCTTAAATTAAAAGATTTTTAAAGTGTATCAATTTCCACCTAAAATTGCTAAATTCATACCAACTTCCATCTGAAAATTTAAGGAAAGTGTGTCAATTTCCATAAATCAATGGTGAAATAATGATGATTTCCCTAAATTTTTGGGTGGAAATTGATACAAAACTAGTAGTTGGTAGACTCAGCTAACAGTTCAGTTCGGTTCCGGTCTCATTTTATTTTTTATTTTTAAATAATTTTAAAATGGAAAATAATTTTTAAAAAAAATTATAATGGATATTATTACCAAATAAATATAATAAAAAAATTATTTATTTGAATTTTATTATATTAAATTAAAAACTTAAATTAAAAATAAAATAAATACCTTGAACTTGAAAAAAATATTTATATTATATTGGAATTGCGGGTACCGTTGGAACCTTCCAGTTCCAACGGTTCGACTAGGGTGAGAACCCTAACCGAACCGTCCGGAAGGAATCGGAACATGACAGTTCCTTCCGGTTCGGTTTTAGTTCCGAATCGGAACCGTGGCCGAGTCTAATAGTTGGGGTAAAATGAAAATTAGAGAGAAAGGAATAAATTAATGGTGATTACAAATGGGGTATTATAAAACAAGGGGCCAGAATTATCAGCAGGCCAGTGGCCATGGCAAGATTGCAAGGCTGAAAATAAGTGAACTGCCCTCCGCAATGCAGTTGTAGCAATTTCAAGTGTAATCTCCTCTCCTTGATCACCAATCTTGACTTGGCGAATCGTCTGTTTGAATTTCTTCTCTCGTAAAGACTGCAAAATCATACGAAGATTAATTAATTAGGATCAGCTGAATTTCTAGTTCAGTGTTCCGAATTCTGATCTGCCTCGAAATCTATGTTTTTGTGTATACATATATATATATATATAACAATAAAGATGTCTCGATTTCATTTTCGAATATATAGCGTAAAATTTTTATCTATTCGAAAATGATCGTAACTGATATAACAAGTACCTGAATTTGCCAGAGGAGGTCTGAAGCATTTTTAACAATGAAGCGGTTATTGAAGAAATTTGAACGAGCATCTTCAACTTGAGCTAGCTCTTCAGGGGAGCTTGCATCAGGATCAAATTCCCAGATTTGCCTACCAACAAAGTTGTTTGTGCTGAATAAGTATGGATTATTTTTAGCTCCATAATCTCCAATCTTAAGCCTCCACATTCTTCTAAATTATTCTCTGCTCATTACACAAACTATTTGGGTTTATATATACATACATACACACCCACATATAGAGGAAAAGTCATATTCCAATGAAAAATCCCTTAAATTATTGAGTTATGGAACACAGTAGAAAAGAAAAAAGACAAAATGGGAATCGAGAATATCTTCTCAAGTCATTTATTTATTTCAATTGTTGGAACAACGCCGCCAAACTATCTCTTCCGGACTTAAATTGATATTCGAATAGACAAAATCTATCATATATCGTTTTGGATTTTGTCCATTTGGACATCAGTTCGAGCAAAGTAGCACTGTTGTTTTCCATATATAATATATGTTTGGTCTTTAAAAATAAAAATAAAAAAGTTTTTGGAAGCTCCGTTAACTTTTTAATAGTGGGTTCTTTTACAAATAAAATTTCTACAAGTAAAGCTTTAGTGAAAAAAATAGTTATTTGATTGTTGATGTGAGTGTTATTGTGAAAAGAATGTAATAGTGTAATGAGTATTTTGATAATTTAGTTTTTCTAAAAAGTTTTAATTATAAGCTCATAATTTTGAACTTTTACTATATAACGATAGTCTCATATTACTCATATAGAAACCCAATAATATTTTATCACGTTTGTTAAAATAGTATAAATAAATAATTTGTAATTATATTTAATACAATTTCATATGTTATATACTTATATTTCCAAGGGACATGACTTAGTGGTGTAAGATTCAGGATCTCACCTTGAATTCAAATCCATGTAGTGCTTTTTTGTACTAGTCTGGGACCGCTTAAGCTTGGAATTGGTGGTTTGACAGCGGGATTTTTAACGATTCCAAAAAAAAAATTATATACTTACTAATTGGTGGTATCATATCACTCATACACATATACAACATTGATTCTAAAGAATTACTCTGTTAATAGAAGCAAAATATCATTTTTAATCCAAAAAACTCTTCAAATATAACTAAACAACACCAAAAAATTTTAAAATAGTTTTTGGGATAAAAAATTTATGATTGGCCCAAAGAGAATACCAATCTGATTTAGATTCGGTACCGAACTGAATTTTATATTAAACTTCTTATAAATTATGATTTGTAATTTTTGGATAATTCTGTAACTAAATTTTAATCATATATTACTACTATTAAATCACGATTGATAAAAAATTATGAAAAATTTAAAACAATTTAACTCCACATGGGAACCAAATTCATACCAATCACGTATTATCATTCTACTATCATCATCATCATCACTATCACCAACAATATCACCCACACCTACCCATATGAATTATTCAAATCCCAAATGTCAAATTTGGATTTACTGATGAGCTAATATTTTTTATTTATTATAAGTAGTGATGGATAGTTATTAAAAAATAAATAAAATATAATGAATTTAATTAAAATTATTATTACATACGTGATATAAAAAATGAGAAATGCTAACGAGTGCCCTTAGGGCATTCGTTAAGAATCCATGTAAGAAAAATTTGATGTGAAAAAGTAAAAAACCATTAATATTTTGACAATTTTTTTCATTCTCTATAAAAATAATGTCAGAACTTTCCTTAAATTGGTTATTAACGAGTGCCCTAAGGACACGACACTCGTTAACATGACCCATAAAAAATTATGAAAAAAATTAGTCCAATTTAACTCAACAATAAATTCAAATTCTTATAAGAATACATAGCTTTCAAAAAAAGTTAGAAAAACAAACAAACCAACAGTTGAAAATAAATGTGTCACTTCTGAAAAAAACTTGCTATCAACCCTAAAATTAATTGTCTATTATTTTAGGCCGGCCATAAATATCACATCTGCCCTTCTCTCAACCAACTTATTCGCCTTCTCTTTCATTATTTAAATGTAAAGACAATGAAAATTGATCAATTTATTTTAATAAAATTTTGATATTATTTTATGAAAAATAAAAAAATTATCAAAATATTAATTATTTTTTTCTCTTTTTCCTATCAAAATTTTAATTTTTCACATCACGTTTCAAATGTTGATCATTTTTCAACTTAGAATTTGAAAAGTACATTTTCCATTTAAAAACTTATAAAATTTTATCAATTTCTATCTAAAAAGGTGAAAATGATGTATTTTTGAAACTTCTATTAAAAATAATATATTTTAAAAATTTGAGAATTTTTTTGTGAATAATTTATAGACATTTGTAATTATTTGTTAAACTTTAACTTCTTTGTTTTTGTTTTTTTTTTTTAAATTATTAAGAGGATTGATTTTTTATTTTTTATTCTAGTGCATTAAAGGATATTTTAGTTTTTTTTTTTTACTATTTTTTCCATTCCAACTTGTTAGTTCCATTTTTATTGGCAATGTCCGTAACAAAACAAGTTCAATTGAGTTGTAATGAGTCTTGAAGATCTCAGAGTAATTGGACAAGTAATTGGACAACATGAGATAGAGATTTCAGAGAGATGTTTACTCTTTTACATATTCCAGAAGATTTAGAGGTCTAATTACCATAAGGTCAGATGCATTGGAAATTAGACTCGAAGATGGTCGCGTACATATAAAGAACTCATAATTTGGCCAAGAGACGAGAAAGTTACAAGCATTTTAAATTGCACATGAAAACCAATTTGTGAATGCGTTCGTGTAGCGTTCGTACTTGCGTTTGAACGTTTTCGAGGCAAAAACTTTGCGTTTGAGTTGCATTTGAAGTGCGTTCGAACGTCCCTGCGTAAGTAGGTTCTCTTAGACACGTTTTTAAGCCAAAATAACACTAGGAAACCCTTTTCATTTGCTCTACCTATATAAACAAACATTGAGCAACATTTCCCAACAGTTGAAACATATTTTACTTGAGCCAAGATCTCTCAAAGCTTTCAACTCTCTTTGATTCCACCATTGAAGACTTCTTACCTCATTGTCTTCTTCATTGATGGTGTGAATGTTTCTTTGATAAACCTTCAACACAACTTAACCCAAAATTCTTAATCCTTGAGAGTTCTTTAGGAGGAAGTTTGGTAGTCGGAGTTCCGGCGTCATTGGTGATACAATCTACTCAGAGACTTCAGAGGTTCTGAAGAAAACCGTGGGTCGCGGTGTCACGACCCCCTCCCTAGAGCGGGCCCAACCATAGAAAGAGGTTCGTAGACGTCTTTAGCTCGAGCATTCTATATGTCACACCAACCATATAAGCACAAAAATTACATCATAGATTACAAAACCCAAAATTTATTCACTAATTATAAGATTTACAACACAAGTCTTAATAATATGAAAATGACGACTAGAATGTCTAGACCAACCTAAAAATACAACTGTGGCACGTGGATACAAATCTGGTATTGCTCCTGCTATGCTCGCGAACTACTTGGAATGTTTGGGGGAAGAGGGGAGTGAGCTTAAAGAGTTCAGCAAGTAAGCACTCATACACTTAACATGACCTCACCAAAAAAATAAGGACATATATATATATATATATATATATATAAGTGTGAGTGTATATATATATATATATAATATGAAAATAACATATACTATAATATCATCTCATGCATTCATCCCACAACAATACAAACATCTATCAAACATTGTTGCTAATCCGGGTCCGGTATAATAGTGGTTTGAAACCAATGGGAGAGTACCTCATCACAACTCCCAAGGTTTCCCACCATATCATAACCAATGGGAGGGTACCTCATCACAACTCCCAAGTTTTCCATCATATCATAACCAATGGGGGAGTCCCCGTATACCCCCAAGGCTCTTCACCATATAATCTCGCAAAATATCAATCACATCTCATCTCATGAAAAATCACTATTATATGAAACCCGGCAGCATAACATACATCACTCATCATCCAATACAATCACACCTCACATCCAATCCATCAATCTCATCTCAACAATCATGAATTCATATTCATCATGATTTCAATTAATCAATATTTATATCTCAACAAATATATATATATATATATATATATATATATATATATATAATATATATTTTATATATAACTTTAATTATATCAATATATTTATATATAGACTTCCACAACACCATCAATCATCAAACAATTATGTTAAGAGAATCATCATGCAGTGTACTTACCTCTATCCACGCAAAAGCCCTTAATATATCTATCTCCTCGCTAAGAATCTGAAAAATATAAAATTACGATCAGGTTCCTCATTATCTAAAATTACGATTTTACCCCTATACTTTCTAAATTTCCGTTTTAGCCCCTAAACTTTTCTAATAAGACAAAATAGTCATACAATTCTTAAATATTACTATTTAACCCCTAAAACCCAGAATTTACAATTTTACCCTCTAAATTATGCAAATTTACAATTACGTCCAGAATTTTCCAATTCTATCATTTACACCCCCAAAACGGTAATAATCATATACCGAGCTCCAACGATCTCCAAATCTCTCAAATAAAGATCCACTGGTCAGCCAACATTTCAAGGATCACAGCGACGAATGGCTTCGGAACTTGCTGATACGCTTAACGAGGCAAGCGGGCCCCACAACGAAAATCGAGCCACACTACCAAAAATCTGGCCCTACAACCAGATACTTTCAATGGTGGATATATATACCAAAATGCTTGTATAGTCGAGAGCAACAATCTGATACGTTCGGATCGCCGATCCAATGGTTGGATCTCAACTTCCAGTACAAATCTCGAATTACCGGTAATAGCAATATGGAAAACAACCCAAACGATGTCGGATCAGGAAGTGACCACTGGCGTTGGAAAGATCTCAGCCTGAAAAGTACACACTCACCGAAGGTGGCCGTCATAAGTGATCGGAGATGTCCGGAAAATGCAACAAAAGTGACGACGAGTCACTCCCTTCCGTCGGCGCGTGGATGAGCATCCGGCGGCCGATGGTCTCGATCTCGGCGGCTCTGGAAAGCTGACGTCGGCAGCTACCTTGAGGTCCGGCGCGTGGCGGAGGCTGATCGACGGTGAAGCGACGGCGACGGTTGTAAGTTTAGGCAGAGAGAGTGTGTGAGAGAGAAAAGAAAAATAATGAAAAAGAAAGATATACTGTTTTTCCCCCTTCAAAATTCGTTAATCATCAACTTATATAATCTTTTTTTTTTGTACTTATCTCCCTATCTCTCTCTTCATAGAAAAATTTGCCACCAAGTCTTACAATCTACCCACCTTACAAAAATTTCGTCCTCGAAATTTCTCAATCCACCATCAGCTCTGAGTATTCCTCCCTCATAACCCGTTTCACTTCCCGAGTCGTCTCTTGGATGCGATGATTAGACTTCAAGAACTTCACAAAATGATTACGTCTTGATCTCAATTATTGAACATTTCAATCTATGATCTTCATAGGCTTTCCTTATAAGTCAAGTTCCCTCTCGGCTCCATCGGTTGACTCTTTAGAATCCGACAAGGGTCTATTATAAACTTCTTTAGAACTAATATACGAATCACTTAATGAATCCTTTCTAATTTCGGTGGTATTGCCAGATGATATGCCACTTTTCTCATTCTCTTCAAAATCTCAAAAGAACCATTACATCTCGAAGAAGACTTTCTCTTACGGCCAAACCTCAGTACTCCCTCCCAATAAGAAATTTTCAAGAATAATGTATCCCCAATTTAATACTCGATGTTATACCTCCTACTGTTGACAACACTCTTCCATCGATTCTACTCAACCAACAATCTCGCTCGGATCAACCTGATCCTCAAATATCATATCCACCAAGTTTGAGCCAAGAATCTGTCCATTTCCAACCTCGACTCAACAAACAAAAGTCCTAAATCGCCTCTCTCGTAAAGCCTTAAATGGATTTATGCCGATTCTAGTCAAAAAGCTATAGTTATAGGCAAACTCTATCAAATGCAAATGTTCACCCAACTCCCATTTATGTCAAAACACACAATCTCAACAAATCTTCTAGCGTCTGTATAGTCCACTCTGACTGACCGTCAGTCTGAAGGTGGAATGAGGTGCTCATAGAAATCTTTGATCCTATAGTCTTCAAGAAATTCTGCCAAAAATGAAAGGTAAATCCGACAACACTATCTAAAACAATCGTTATGGTACACAAGTAACCGCACAATCTGCTCCACATACAGTTCTGCTAATCTCTCTGGTCTCCACATAACTCAAATCGGTAGGAAATGAGCTGATCTAGACAACTAATCCACTGCTATCCAAATTTCATCAAAACCTTACTGTGTCATCGGCAGTCCTACGACAAAATCCATCGCGACATATTCTCATGGCCACTCAGGTATAGGTAAAGGCTGGAGTAATTTGACTGGATGTTGATGTTCTGCTTTAACCTGCTGAAAAACTAAATACCGAGATACAAACTCTGAAATCTCTCTCTTCATTCCCGACCACCAATAAGTATTCTTTAGATTTTGATACATCTTAGTGCTCTCAGAATTCATCTAATAAAGGTCATCGTGTGCCTCATCCAAGATCTCATACTTAAGCGTTCCAGTAAGTGGTATCACAACTCTATCACCAAATAGTTATGCATCATCTGAACTCTATCTGAAAGTATTAGTCCCATTCCTCATAATCTTTGTTCTCCAATTTTTCCACATTGATCAAATCGCTTGTGCTATAAAAAAAATATATCTAACGGTGTGGGTCGAACCTTCATATTGTCAAGAATACACCCACTATCGAACAATCCAAAAATCAAACATACCAATATCATCCTCTTAAAGATTCTTTGTCTAACTCTCATAAATTAATCATATCTTCCCGCCATGTATCAGTAACTATATTGACCTTTCTAGAATGATAATCAATAGTACAATCATAGTCACTTAGAAACTATATCTAACGTGTCTATCTCCAAAATTCAGATATTTCTCAGTGCAAAATATTTCAAACTCTAACGATCATTATACATCTCACACTCACCATCATATGAATAATGCCCCCAATTATTATTATTATTCTAACTTATGCCGCAACTTACAAACTAGCTATCTCGTCTCCAAAAGAAAAGGGCTCCACCAAGGGGTCCTACTCAAACAACAACTGAAAAGAGTTTTTGGAAGTTTACGCATAATCCACCACCTTAAGATTCCCACTACTGAAAAGAGGATTTGCAGGTCCCTCACATTTCTGCTTTACATCTAATCATCGTGATAATTATTATCATTCCAATTATACATGAATAATGTGAAAGTATATATTCATGAAGAAATTATAGATATCCTTTCCTATAAAGAGATGCGTGAGTTTTTTTAAGGAATCACTCAAAACTTCTTCAATGGCATCCTCATCTTCCAATCCTAACCCTTGTTCAAGATCTGTTAGAGCTAAGGTGTATACCAAAAGCTTTGTAAATGGCCAGTCACAGATCGAGCATTATAGACTCTAATATGTTCGAGACCTTTGGAGAGATATTTACAAATGTCTCAATAAAGCTTTATCCGCTCTTTTGCCCAAAGAGATTGCAATGGATATCGTGGCAAGAGTTCCTACAAACTTCTTGAGATGGTGTTACATTCTTAGAACCATTTGGAATGGAAAAACAGATGGTTTAATCCAATACAAAAATAATTCTGCGATTGTTCACTGTGGATATCACAGATTCCATTCCACAGTTTTCATCAATAGTCATGATTTCTTCAATCATTGCCCGTGGAGTCTCGGAACCTTGTTTGAACTCGGTTTCCTAAATGGATTTATTCTTGGACCAAGTCCAATCCATCCCAACTATCACGGTATCTCAGAAGCCAGCCTAAGTGAGCTTCCTCCATTTATCAGTAATATTTCACATCGATGGTATAAATGACACAAAA
Organism: Zanthoxylum bungeanum; assembly: GCA_019454045.1. Lineage (NCBI taxonomy): Eukaryota > Viridiplantae > Streptophyta > Magnoliopsida > Sapindales > Rutaceae > Zanthoxylum > Zanthoxylum bungeanum. The sequence goes on along the minus strand of SKCR01054159.1, from coordinate 7,746 downwards.
ATATTACTGTCTGGATCGAAACCATTACTCCAGAATGGTCAGATGACTATTCGATCGTTTACCACCCAATTCATCTCATTAGAATCATACCATCACGTCAGCTCACCGATTGGAGGCTCATTAGTTGGCCATCTAGACCAAACTTAGAGCTTACTATGTATATGATGATATTTTTCCAGAAAATATTACTTTCCATCATTCCTGTGATCTTAGAGCTCTCTCCGCAGACTCAGTCCGTCGAAGTCTAGAAAGCAATACCAATGATAAAGACTGGAAATCTTCACTACTATTGAAGAATCATATAGAAGTATCAATCAAGGCTACAACAAAATCAAGTTTCCTGACAGTCTCGAAATCCAAATCATCGACGGCCTCATTCCAATATCTCTACGTGCGAAACGTCAATGGGAAGATTATCAATTCGAAGATGATCATGTCCTTGCAACATAACCAAGTTGTTATATTCCATAATGTAATCATAAATATTATATTTTATAGCTTTGCTTGGTATTTTAGCGTTCGCTTGCTCATACAAAAGTGTCAACAAAGTCTTCTTTCTCATTTCTCGAACACCAAAGTTATAATGTCTTCGATCTACTAGCTTACAAAATGTTATAACTGTGATAGAAGGTTCATATAAGGTACAACCAAAAAAAAAAAATCATGTCAGTTACAGCTACATGAATAATGATGTAGGCAACTGTCGAAACTACTAGAGATACTGGTCTTAGAACCTTCATTATCCTCAACAATCGACGAAACACTAGATAAAGCTTTATCAAATTCAAGATCTATCCGCTAAGTATGAGGTCTCTCTCTACTATTACTCAATAATTTTCACGCATCGTCACATTATCCCTCTCCCACGTTGAGTACCAGTACCACGGCCACGTCCAGACATTTTACTACTGACACAAAACTACCCTTTTAATACCCTCATCTAATGCAATGTGTCTACATAACCTAAAACCCTAAGCTCTGATATCAAATCTGTCACGACCCCCTCCCTAGAGCGGACCCAACCCTAGAAAGAGGTTCATAGACGTCTTTAGCTCGAGCATTCTATATGTCACACCAACCATATAAATATGCACAAAAATTACATCATAGATTACAGAACCCAAAATTTAGTCACAAATTATAAGATTTACAACACAAGTCTTAATGATATGCAAATGACGACTATAATGTCTGGACCAACCCGAAAATACAACTGTGGCACGTGGATCCAAATCTGGTACTACTTCTGTTATGCTCGCGAACTACCTAGAATGTTTGGGGGAAGAGGGGAGTGAGCTTAAAGAGCTCAGCAAGTAAGCACTCATACACTTAACATGACCTTACCAATAAAATAAGGATATATATATATATATATATATATATATATATATATATATATAATATATGAAAATAACATATACTATAATATCATCTCATGCATCATCCCACAACAATACAAACATCATCAAACATGGTGTGCTAATCCGGGTCCAGTATAATAGTGGTTTGAAACCAATGGGAGAGTACCTCATCACAACTCCCAAGGTTTCCCACCATATCATAACCAATGGGAGAGTATCTCATCACAACTCTCAAGGTTTTCCATCATATCATAACCAATTGGGGAGTCCTCGTATACCCCCAAGGTTCTTCACCATATAATCTCGCAAAATATCAATCAATCTCATCTCAAATCCGACCACTATTATACGAAACCCGGCAGCATAACATACATCACTCATCATCCAATACAATCACATCTCATATCCAATCCATCAATCCCATCTCAACAATCATGAATTCATATTCATCATGCTTTCAATTGATCAATTTTATATCTCAATATATATGATATATAATTATATATTTATATATAAACTTTAATTATATCAATATATTTATATATAGACTTCCACAACCACCATCAATCATCAAACAATTATGTTAAGAGAATCATCATGCAGTGTACTTACCTCTATCCACGCAAAAGCCCTTAATATATTTATTTCCTCGCTAAGAATCTGAAAAATATAAAATTACGATCAGGTTCCTTAATTATCCAAAATTACGATTTTACCCCAAAACTTTCAAAATTTCCGTTTAGCTCCTAAACATTTCTAATAAGTCCAAATTGTCCTATAATTCTAAATATTACTATTTATCCCCTAAAAGCCAGAATTTACAATTTTACCCTCTAAATTATGTAAATTTACAATTACGTCCAGAACTTTCCAATTCTATCATTTACACCCCCAAATTGGTAATAATCACATACCGAGCTCCAACGATCTCCAAATCTCTCAAATAAAGATCCACTAGTCAGCCAACATCTCAAGGATCACAGCGACGAATGGCTTCGGAACTTACTGATACGCTTAACGAGGCAAGCGGGCCCCACAACCAAAAATCGGGCCCCACAACCAGATACTTTTAATGGTGGATATATATACCAAAATGCTTGTATAGTCGAAAGCAACAATCTGATACGTTCGGATCACCGATCCAACGATCGAATCTCAACTTCCAGTACAAATCTCGAATTACCGGTAATAGCAATATGGAAAACAACTCAAACGATGTCGGATCAGGAAGTGACCACTGGCGTTGGAAAGATCTCAGCCTGAAAAGTACCCACTCGCCGAAAGTGGCCGTCATAAGTGATCGGAGATGGTCGAAAAATGCAATAAAAGTGACGACGAGTCGCTCCCTTCCCTCGGCGCGTGGGGGAGCGTCCGACGGCCGATGGTCTCGATCTCGGCGGCTCTGGAATGCTGACGTCGGCAGCTACCTGGAGGTCCGGTGCATGGCGACGGTTGATCGACGGTGAAGCGGCGGTGACGATTGTAAGTTTAGGCAGAGAGAGAGTGCGTGTGAGAGAAAAGAAATTCCCCCTTCAAAATTCGTTAATCATCAACTTATATAATATTTTTTTGTACTTATCTCCCCATCTCTCTCTTTATAGAAAAATTTTCCACCAAGTCTTACAATCTACCCACCTTACAAAAATTTCATCCTCGAAATTTCTCAATCCACCATCAGCTCTGAGTATTCCTCCCTCATAACCGGTTTCACTTCCCGAGTCGTCTCTTGGATGCGATGATTAGACTTCATGAACTTCACAAAAGGATTACGTCTTGATCTCAATTATTGAACATTTCAATCTATGATTTTCATAGGCTTTCCTTATAAGTCAAGTTCCCGCTCGGCTCTATCGGTTGACTCTTTATAATCCGAGAAGGGTCTATTATAAACTTCTTTAGAACTAATATACGAATCACTTAATGAATCCTTTCTAATTTCGGTGGTATTTCCGGATGATATGCCATTTTCTCATTCTCTTCAAAATCTCAAAAGAACCATTACATCTCGAAGAAGACTTTCTTTTACGGCCAAACCTCAGTACTCCCTCCCAACAAGAAATTTTCAAGAATAATGTATCCCTAATTTAGTACTCGATGTTATACCTCATACTGTTGATAACACTATTCCATCGATTCTACTCAACCAACAATCTCGCTCGATCAACCTGATCCTCAAATGTCATATCCACCAAGTTTGAGCCAAGAATCTGTCCATTTCCAACCTCGACTCAACAAACAAAAGTCATAAATCGCCTCTCTTGTAAAACCTTAAATGGATTTATGCCGATTCTAGTAAAAAAGCTATAGTTAGAGGCAAACTATATCAAATGCAAATGTTCACCCAACTCTCATTTATGTCAAAACACAGAATCTCAACAAATCTTCTAGCGTCTGTCTAGTCCACTCTGACTGACCGTCAGTCTGAAGGTGGAATGAGGTGCTCATAGAAATCTTTGATCCTATAGTCTTCAAGAAATTCTGCCGAAAATGAAAGGTAAATCCGACAACTCTATCTAATACAATCGTTATGGTACACAGGTAACCGCACAATCTGCTCCACATACAGTTCTACTAATATCTCTGGTCTCCACATAACTCGAATCGGTAGGAAATGAGCTGATCTAGACAATTAATCCACTACTATCCAAATTTCATCAAAACCTTTCTGTGTCATCGGCAGTCCTACGACAAAATCCATCGCGACATATTCTCATGGCCACTCAGGTATAGGTAAAGGCTGGAGTAATTTGACTGGATGTTGATGTTCTGTTTAACCTGCTGACAAACTAAATACCGAGATACAAACTCTGAAATCTCTCTCTTCATTCCCTACCACACAATAAGTATTCTTTAGATTTTGATACATCTTAGTGCTCTCAGAATTCATCTAATAAAGGTCATCATGTGCCTCATCCAAGATCTCATACTTAAGCGTTCCAGTAGGTGGTATCACAACTCTATCACCAAATAGTTATGCATCATCTGAACTATATCTGAAAGTATTAGTCCCATTCCTCACAATCTATGTTCTCCAATTTTTCCACATTGATCAAATCGCTTGTGCTATAAAAAAAATATATCTAACGGTGTGGGTCGAACCTTCATATTGTCAAGAATACACCCACTATCGAACAATCCAAAAATCAAACATACCAATATCATCCTCTTAAAGATTCTTTGTCTAACTCTCATAAATTAATCATATTCTTCCCGCCATGTATCAGTAACTATATTGACCTTTCTAGAATGATAATCAATAGTACAATCATAGTCACTTAGAAACTATGTCTAACGTGTCTATCTCCAAAATTCAGATATTTCTCAGTGCAAAAATATTTCAAACTCTAACGATCATTATACATCTCACACTCACCATCATATGAATAATGCCCCCAATTATTATTATTATTCTAACTTATGCCGCAACTTACAAACTAGCTATCTCGTCTCCAAAAGAAAAGGGCTCCGCCAAGGGGTCCTACTCAAACACAATTGAAAAGAGCTTTTGGAAGTTTACGCATAATCCACCACCTTAAGATTCCCACTACTGAAAAGACGATTTGCAGGTCCCTCAATCTCTGCTTTACATCTTATCATCACGATAATTATTATCATTTCCAATTATGCATGAATACTGTGAAACTATCTATTCATGAAGAAATTATAGATATCCTTTCCAATAAAGAGATGCGTGAGTTTTTTAAGGAATCACTCAAAACTTCTTCAATGGCATCCTCATCTGCCAATCCTAACCCTTGTTCAAGATCTGTTAGAGCTAAGGTGATATACCAAAAGCTTTGTAAATGGCCAGTCACAGATCGAGCAGTTATAGACTCTAAATATGTTCGAGACTTTTGGAGAGATATTTACAAATGTCTCAATAAAGCTCCATCCGCTCTTTTGCCCAAAGAGATTGCAATGGATATCGTGGCAAGAGTTCCTACAAATTTCTTGAGATGGTGTTACATTCTTAGTACCATTTGGAATGGAAAAACAGATGGTTTAATCCAATACAAAAATAATTCTGTGATTGTTCACTGTGGATATCACAGATTCCATTCCACAGTTTTCATCAATAGTCATGATTTCTTCATTCATTGCCCGTGGAGTCTCGAAACCTTGTTTGAACTCGGTTTCCTAAATGGATTTATTCTTGGACCAAGTCCAATCCATCCCAACTATCCTGGTACCTCAGAAGCCAGCCTAAGTGAGCTTCCTCCCTTTATCAGCAATATTTTACATCGATGGTATAAACGACACAAAAGTATTACTGTCTGGATCGAAACCATTGCTCCAGAATGGTCAGATGACTATTCGATCATTTACCACCCAATTCATCTCATTAGAATCACACCATCACGTCAGCTCACCGATTGGAGACTCATTAGTTGGCCATCTAGACCAAATTAGAGCTTACTATGGATATGATGATATTTTTCCAGAAAATATTACTTTCCATCATTCCTGTGATCTTAGAGCTCTCTCCGCAGACTTAGTCCGTCGAAGTCTAGAAAGCAATACCAATGATAAAGACAGGCAAATCTTCACTACTATCGAAGAATCATATAGAAATATCATTCAAGGCTACAACAAAATCAAGTTTCCTGACAGTCTCGAAATCCAAATCATCGACGGCCTCATTCCAATGTCTCTACGTGCGAAACGTCAATGGGAAGATTATCAATTTGAAGATGATCATGTCCTTGTAACACAACCAAGTTTTTATATTCCATAATGTAATCATAAATCTTATATTTTGTTGCTTTGCTTGGTATTATAGCGTTCGCTTGCTCATACATAAGTGTCAACAAGTATTCTTTCTTATTTCTCGAACACCAAAGTTCTAATGTCTTCGATCTACTAGCTCACAAAAATGTTATAACTGCGACAGAAGGTTCATATAAGGTACAACCATAAAAAAAAATCATGTCAGTTACAGCTATAAGAATAGCGATGTAGGCAACTATCGAAACTACTAGAGATACTGGTCTTAGAACCTTCATTATCCTCAACAATCGACGAGACACTAGATAAAGCTTTATCAAATTCAAGATCTATCCGCTAAGTATGAGGTCTCTCTATACTATTACTCAACAATTTTCATGCATCATCACATTATCCCTCTCCCACGTTGAGTATCAGTACCACGGCCACGTCCAGACATTTTACTAATGACACAAAACTACCCTTTTAATACCCTCATCTAATGAAATGTGTCTACAGAACCTAAAACCCTAAGCTCTGATACCAAATCTTTCACGACCCCCTCCTTAGAGCGGGCCCAACCCTAGAAAGAGATTCATAGACGTCTTTAGCTCGAACATTCTATATGTCACACCAACCATATAAATGTGCACAAAAATTACATCATAGATTACAAAACCCAAAATTTATTCACCAATTATAAGATTTACAACACAGGTCTTAATAATATGCAAATAACGATAGAATGTCTGGACCAACCCAAAAATACAATTGTGACACGTGGATCTACTTGGAATGTTTGGGGGAAGAGGGGAGTGAGCTTAAAGAGCTCAGCAAGTAAGCACTCATACACTTACATGACCTCACCAGCAAAATAAAGATATATATATATATATTATATATAATATAAGTGTGTGTGTAATATATATATATATATATATATTATGTAAGGGTTTTGCAATCCTATTGATATTAGGACAAAAGTCTAGAACATAATTTAAACTTCCTAGAAATCTTTGCAGTTGTGTTTTATCAAGGATTTTATCAGGGAATTTATCAGTGAAGGCTAGGGATCTTTCAATTGGTGTAATTGTTCCTTTGGAAATGTAATGTCCTAGGAATCTAATTTTAGTTTGAAACAAAGAAATCTTTGTACTAGAAACGGCTAGGCCATCTTTCCTAGTGGCAAAATAAAAAGTCTTTAAGTGTTTGAAATGTTGATCAATGTCTTTTGAGAATATCAACACATCATCAATATAAACTATGCAAAATTCGGAGTAAGGATTATAAATGTCATTCATAATCCTTTGAAACTCAGAAGGTGCATTCTTTAAACCAAACGGCATCACTGTCCATTCAAATTGTCCAAAAGGAACAGTGAAAGCAGTTTTATAACGGTCTTTAGGATGGATTTGAATTTGCCAAAAACCAGACTTCATATCAAATTTTGAAAATATGAAAGCAGAGTGGAGTTTTTGAAGCAAATCTTTCTTGTTAGGTATGGGATACCTAATCCATTTTAGGGCCTTGTTCAAAGGTTTGTAATTGATAACCAGTCTAGGTGTCCCTCTTTCTATCTCAGAATTTTTATTTACATAGAAAGCGGCGCAGGACCAAGGAGATCTTGACTTGACAATCAAACCTTTAGACTCTAAATCTGATCTCATTTCTACAATGTTTT